>WBMY01006136.1:615420-631426 GCA_013397315.1 Donacobius atricapilla | reverse complement strand
ATATTATATATATATATATATTTTTAAATAAACTATTTGAGTAAGGTAAAATAGTTCCTGAACTTGAGAAGCTGGTAATTAATTGAAATATTTAAATATAAAGATAACTACTGTAGCAGATATGGGAAAGGCAAGAGCTGCTCCAAAGGCAGCCCAGCAAAGCCTGTGTGCACAGGAAGCGCAGACTCCAAGGGAGCTGTTTGGTAGCTCCTCCACTGCTGGGGCTGGATCCTTTGCACTTTCTCGCCCTGGCTTGCCCTCATTTACTGGGAATCCACAGGGCCCTGCTAAGCCTGACATTTTAGGAAATGTACTATGGTCTGGTATTTGCTAGCCCCAGTGTCTAAGTTCCGTGCCTGTACAAATGGTCATTAGCTGTACATACAGCAGGCTGTACTGAGATAGTGTCGTGGAGCACCGGGGGTGCTGTGCTCTGAGCTCTGCCCCAGAGCAGGTTCCTCAAGGCCAGTGGCCTGAGGTGCACAAACCTCACTTCGTACCCAGGACACAAAAGGCAGAGCTGCTCTTCTGTTCTTCTCCCTTTTCCTGCTGTGAAATGCAAACACCTCTTTAATGCTAGTTCCTGGAGACTGTGTTGTTTCCTTATTGGCTAGTGATGACCTTTTAATATTTTTGAGAGAAGGGCATATTCATGAACTAAGGAGTATTTGTCTTGAAAGTCACTGATTTAACACTTCTTGTTACAGGCTTCTCCTAAGCAAACAGGACCTTTTTATGGCCTGAATGACTTACCGATAGAAAATTGTCTCATTGTGAGTCCTTTTGTCTCACAAGAGTAAGCAAGTGGCATAGTCAAGCTACAGATTAATCTTCTGGAAAAACCAGGGGTCGAACTTCGAGCCAGAAGCTGAAGGCACTTACAGGGAAGTTGTTCCTTAGTTTCCAATCCAATAGCTCACCAGCACAGGACAGGCAGACCCCATCAGAATTACCTTCTCAGGTGTCAGAAAGACCTTTCTATAATGAGATTTCCACTTCTGTCCTAGCTGTGTGCTGCAATTCCCTACGTCTTGTGGTCCCTGCCAAAGTGCAGCCTCTCCCAGCACTTCCAGCAATCCAGCACCACATCGGCTTTTAACTAGAAGAAGACGATGGTGGTTCTTGTGCTTCTGAGCACAGCTGATGCGGTAACCAAAAACATGAACATAGAATCACAGTACGATTCTTGGAAACATGCACGAGGCTCAAGGATCTTAGCAGTGATAGGGGCCAAATTTAAAACATCACTGAAATTTCACTGCAAGTGTCTAAATCTCTTACTGCCTCTTGAAAAGAGTGAAGCTCCTAAATTTTGACAGGCATTCAATGGCTCTCTGAAGGCACCATGGCCAGGAAAGCTGCCACTGAAATTATGTGCTTTTTTTCTTTACTTTCTTTTTAACTTCTGTTGTCAAGCAATCATTAGAAATTTGAGCATTTCTGTTTGTAATCTTACAATGTATTGGTTTCCCATCTAGCTTTGAGAGCATCAGCCTTGGAAGAGGATTATATATTTTGGTCCCAAGTGCCTTTACCCATCCTGTGCTTGTGAGGTTGAATTTGGGATGCTGCTGTGAAGAGGGGGAACTTGTATGAAAGCAAACTGCTTACCTGCATTGCTCTAACAAACCCCTAATCACCTCCTTATTCTGTTTTGAAGCAGAAGAACAAACAGTACAAGGTCCAGTTCAGTGAACTGGAGTATTTCCGTCTCCTCCACATTCCTGTATAGTTTGCCTTGACATTCATGTTAAAATAATCTTTATTTTTTCATGTAATCATAAAATATATCAAGAAGGGACCTATAAGGACCATCAAGTCCAACTCTCTGCTCCTCACAGAACTACCCAGTACTAAACCATATGACGAAAAGCATGATCTAGACACTCCTTGACCTCTGACAGGCTTGGTGCCTTTTTCAGTGCATTACAGTTTTTTACAAATTATCATCTCTGAACACAGTACACTTTAAATTGAAAACATTGTTTCTTGTTTTTTAAGATAATCTTCTGAATCATTTAGAGTTCTATCAGAATCCCAAGGATCATAGGGTTTGCCTGCTGCTTTGAAGTACCCCTCATGAGGGAAGGAAGGAGTCTTCTTTTGAATCTCCATAAAGGATTGTTGATGGGGTGGTTCTGAAACTACAATCTGTGTTCCATGTTGAAGCCACCTAAAAGGTGGACAGGTCTATATACTCAGACATTCTCATCTGAGAAATTAGACAAGTCTACTGAAATGTGTGTGGCAGAGAAGAACACTCGACACACATCCAGTCTAATTCTCCCCAGAAGCTACTGCAATGAATGGAAAAGCTGTAACTGTAGAAACATAGCTCCAAGAAGTGGGGATGTAGAGAAAATAATATATTGGCACTAATGAAAATTGGGGTTTGGAATCTTTGCCGCTTTGTAGGCAGGAAGCAGTGTTTCATAAAGGTAAGAACGCCACACTACTACTTGATTTTGCAAGGCTGAAGTCTTGGATTTGACTGAAGCTGCTTTTGCTCCAATAATCTTGTAAAAGCTGCAAGATTAAAGTGATCCTTCAAAATGGAAGTCATGGTGAAAGGTCACAAAAATTCAGTTATAAGTGTATGTAGTCCTGATACTTTAAAGAACTCTGGAAAATCTCACCATCACCCTGAAAAGAAAGGGCAGAGTCCAGTAATGTCATGTCCCTGCAGCCGTTACTTGTTGGAGGAGCTGCACAGAAATGCGTTCACAGCCAAGACAAAGGCATGGGATGTTTCAGTCCTACCACCCATTTTAGGGTCTAGGCCTTCAGTGTTTGTTCAGAGATATGTGCCTGCTTCTATGCATAGTCTTATATTGTCCCTGTGGGCCTCATGTCATGTAGTTCTTGTCATTAGCCATTACTGTTAGGGGTGTTTTTTACCCAGGGCGCTTTTGTACCACTTGGTAAGCATGGCTGTCCTGCGAGAAGTACACCCGGCTTGTGAGATCATGGCCAGTCCTCTTCCTTTGGATCACCAACTGCTTAGACTTAGGGCACTGAATTGCCTTCAACATGTGCTACTTTTTATTAACAAGTGAATTGGTAGAATCTCTTTTTGGAGTTACCTGAGATATTAAATCCCTTAATCTTTTTAAGACTGAAGGAGCTGGGTACTCCACCGTCTTCCCTGTTACATATTGGCCTTGCACTGTTTTTGACCTCAACTGTTCCATTTTCCAGTAGGCTCTTGGAGGAGGTCTTGCAGCTGGGTGCAGGTCTGGCTGCAGCTTCAGGACTTGTATCTGCTTGCTGGATTCCATGGTCTCATGTGTCTGCATGATGTTTTCCAGCATATTAGAGTGCCTGTGTCCTGGGGGCCTCTGAGATCCAGCAGGATCTGTGTAGCCTTTAGTCCAATCAGGAGCCATGGGGCGAGGCTCCCCTGCCTACTCTGTTCTGACCTACAGCAATGGGAGTTGCATTACTGGAAGGTGGTACATTTGTGCAAACTTAGAAAAACCAGCAAGGCTGAGGGAGGAAAATACCTTTGAGCTCAGAGAGTCCATGAGTGCTGTAAGTTATGCTGACAGTGCATTTCACGGAAAAAAAAATTAAAATCTCACAAGATAAGTCAGACTCTTGAAAGACCACTCTATATACAGAATCTATATATAGTCAGCTGTTCAAAGGTGAAAGAATTTCTCTCCAGTAATTATTTAAAATATGCTTTATAGAAGCTCAGTCCGTGCTTTGTTAAGAGTAATGATTTACATGACAGAGGCAACACTGAGGCATAGGATGCATGTTCTTCCACTTAGGATTTTCATATTGGTACTGCTGGCCAAAGCCTTCACATTCCAAAGCAGAAATCTTGTACATTCCAGAGCAGGCGTATGCACAGATAACTTGCAATTCTAATAAGGTGGTAAGTAGAATTGATTTTCAGCATGGAGCCATGTTACTAATCAGTTTGAATCAGAATCATCATTAGCCAGCTTGTCATATTTTAGGCTGGTGCAGGTTCTGTCCTTTACATCATTTTCCGGAATACTTGACAGATAAAACAAGGTGTCTGCTGTCTTAAAGCTCCCTCCCTGTGAGTTAGTGATACCTCATAATGCACAGAAGTACCTGTTTAGGCTTTTGACAATTTAAGAGTTCCAAGATGAAATAAGAAAACAAAACAGGGTATGAACAAAATTGTGACAATTACTTAAAGTGTCCTTCAGGTATCCCAAATTATATTTCATCACATCTATGATGTAAAAAGTCTCTTATTTTACCCCTGGCCCAAAGATTGGATTTTTTTTCCACGATAGAGATGGTTGCCCCAAACTACTGCCAATGTAGATTGAAATAGCTGACACCTTTAATTTGAAAATGTTTGTATGTCTGTCTTGCCATTAGGCAGGAAACACCTGAGGTCCATCAGGACTCAGGTCTGTGAGGCTGGTAAGGTCTTGCAATTGGATCCATCACAAGTGATGATCTCTCAGATTCTTAGAGATGTTCAGTGTGGCTCCCAGGCACCTGTTTGACCTCAACAGCTGTCACCACGGTGAATTCTGAAGTGTACTGGAGAACTCTGGCTCAAAATCAAGCAAATTAAATTCAGTACAAATCAAGAACTTTATAACATCCTAAGATTTTTTTTCAGCTTCCTCACCTTCAAAAAATGAGACATCCTTAGACCATTACTAGTGATGAAGGTAACATTTCATGTTCTACTTCATACATAAATATGAATTTCATGCATGAAAGAATTTGGAAGAAAGTGGAAAAAACAGCCTGAAGAGAATGTGGAGGGAAGTCTTTATCAGGGAAAATACATGGCTAGGAAACTACCTCATTTCAGTTATCCCCACATCTGTGGAGCTTTTCATTTATAATAGTTCCTTGTGTAGACTCAGATGTTAACTTCCTTTTTTTTATTTTCCCCCTATTACATATGTCACTAAATGGATAATGATTGTTTGGTGAAAAAAGAGTAATTTTACCTCATTAAAAGGAGCGAAGGTGTTCTATAAGATTTGGGCTAATTCTGAATTACTTTCTCCAGAGTCAAACTGCACTAAAATCTAGATCTGCAGTGGTTGGGGCATGTCGCTGCCTCCCCATCCAACTCCTTTCTCTCCTGTTTCAGTAGCTCAGATGAGCAGAGCCCAGATCGGGAGCAGCCACGTGCACAGTGTGAGGCAGACAGAGGCTCGGGGTTCAGGCAGGGACAGGGACCCCTGAGCAGTCCAAGCAATAGCATCCCTTGCTGGATTGGAGCAGCACAAGGAGAGACATCTGTGTCCACTTTGCACAGAATGCCCAGTGTTAGGAAGGCCCATAGGGTGGGGAGAGGATGGTTTTGCATTTGTGTTCGACGTTCTGTTCACTGAGGACAGTCCGGAAAAAATAAACTAAACACATCTTGCACTGTCCAAATCCTCACTGCAGCCTGCTGTCGCTGGACTCCCGTGCTCATTCTTTCGATAGTAAATCGCATGGTATGTTTTCTCTCTCATACAGCTGAAGTGAGCTTCCAGCTCACCTGTTGCCAAATCCAGTTACAGTTTATCATAGCCCCTGCTGGAGGTACTTGGGATTATTCAGTGGACTGTACTGGAATTCAGATCTTGTCTTTTCACAATGAGACTCAAAGTTTTTGAAAGCCCTGACAAGACCCACACTTTTTCAGGCAGGGCAGGACAGGCTGTGTTACCTTGTGAGCATATGAACTGGTACAATTAGACACTGAGTGTGTAATTCCACACTCATACAGCATCTGTGACTGGAGTTGGATTACTTCCGGCCCTGTGGATAAGAGCTGCTTACACCTTCTGCCATAAATCCAAGATGCTTTCCCTGCTTGCTTTTGCCCCGCTGCTGCATCGCACAGCAAATGACCTCCTTGTGTCCACCCTGATACTGGTGAATGACAAGTTTAACAAGATTTATTCTGCCTATGTGTTTGTCTAAAGGTGTTTCCTTTAATCCTGCCGCTGAGAAGATTATTCTTTACCTACTGGAAAAGACAGGGTCTGCGTTTTTGTGGGGCTTGCCTAGAACTTGAATGTGCCTCTATTTATGAAAGTGAAAGAAGTTACTCTCTGAGAGGGGAAAAATGTGTAAAACTATTTACTGCTACTTTCTGATTTGTTCCATATCTCTTGCAGCTTGAATGAGAGCTCGTGGTCCAGCTTTCCAAGTCCACAAAATTACTTTACCTTAAATTCATTAATTACCCAGCTTTGTTTTCCTCAGTCTTTTTTGCCCATAGGTTTCTAAGGTGATTTATTCAAAATGCGTTAAGTAACCCATTAAGAACTGTTCTTAAATGCATTTTCAGTATTTTATGATAAAAACCAACTTGAGGTGCTGATTCTCATACCAAAAATGGAGCAGCTTCCTTTTGCCACAGCATCACTCAGGAGTAAGAAAGATGTCAGTAACAGAGAGGGTTTGGATTCCATACAAATCTTTCTCTATCAAGAAAAGGCTTTAATTAAAAAGCAAGTGTGTTTTTCATTTTAAGATGCTGGAGCTCTTTAGCATTTGGCAGGTCAATATTCAGCCTGATGCTTCAAGTGTTAAGGTGAAAGCTGCCCATTTGTGACCTGTAATGAATATTTCATTTTCTCTCCATATATGGAGAAACAATAAAAACTCAAATGCAATGAAAATTAACTGTAAGAATTACACTATCATTCCTGAAGAATAGCATTTATTAATATCACCTGGAAAATATATCACATGCCACCTGCCACCATTTAGAGCACTTCAGATACTTTACACAGCTTTAGTAATCAGAATGTTTACAATAATCTTTCAACCAACATAGAAAGATTTATACATTTTATTGGAGCAGTAAAAAACCCTCATCTTACTTGCTCTCAATAATGTGGGATACATGAATCAATGCCCACAGACATCTCTTCCCAGCCCTTCTGACTGGAGTACAAAGCAGCTGTTTTCTGATGGTGAAGGCCCTGCTCCAACTGCTGTGTGCTCACTGGCAGAAACCTCTGCTTTTGCTCCACAGCAGTCACACAGTTTAGAATGTTGTGAAGAAAACCTGCCTCAAATGTAGTCAATGCAATCTTCCCATAGTTTTCAAGGGTGTTGGGATCAAGGGTCCCTTGTTCTTAACATGCCAGTCAACAGCATATGGTAAGAACTCTTCTGAAATGTTGTATCTTTTAATTTTGGGGAATGTAATGAGAAATGAAGGCAAGCTATATGATTAATGTAACTTTTGGTTGTGAAGGAAGTACTTCCAAAACCAAAATCCTCTGTTAATAGTTGTCGAGAATATCCTTTCCCCTTTTACTCCAAGTATTACAAATTGGTAAGAATTTCTAAAGTACAAGTTGAAGTCTGTGTTCTTCAACACACTTAGCACTGACAGGCCAAAAACCCATGAACCACAGCAGTATCACCAACCGTGGGAGATCAGTCTGCTGAGATGCATCAAGGGTGCACATGTCACTGTCAGTATGGATGGCTGGGAATTCTGGGTACCGTTCCAGGAACTTCTGCTTGAACAGCATTTTTAACTGTCAGTCACAGTTTCATTAATTCCCATACATTCTAGTCCCTGCTGTTTCCTAAACAGTATGTTCAGTGAATGAGAGCTCAGGCTGAAAAAGAATTCATAGTTGAGGTTTTGCTCTTACCTGATAAAAACTGGGTATACTGAGGAAAGTGACCAAGTATCCTGTATCAGCTGTATAAATTGTACTATTTAAGTGTTGCATGTAAGTGCTACAATCCCAGCTGGATTTGTGATTTAGTAAAAGACATTTAGATCCTTATTCTGGATTGGGCCTTGACTCAGATTTTCTTCATCCTAAAATACAGACAGTTAATGTTGAACTAACTGAGTTGCTTGCAAGAAGATGACAAACATCTGTTGTGGTTTTTCAGTCTTGCAGCAGAAGGACGAGTCAGTATGTTGGTGCAAAAGTGATCATGTATAACTGAAGAAAATTGCTTATATGTAACCAGAAAGTACTGAAGTGATACCAGAATATATATACATCTAATATGAAATACCTTGTAGTAAAAAAAATCCACAGAAAATGTGATATCAGTGAAACTTGTCTGAAATGACCAATAAAAATATGCTGCTTAAATTAAGTATCTTACCAGAATTATTTCTAAGAGAAAGTAAGCATGAATGTACAATACTGTAAGTCTCTAAGTACTGTAAATACTATAAGTATGCTAAAGGGTAAATATTAGAGAAAGAGAGCTTCCTCAGTCTTTGAGGAATTCTTAAATTCTTTAGGCTAAATATTTTTTTTCATGGTAATGATATGCGTGCTGATGAGTGTCTTCTAATCAGTCTTTTTAGTCTTCCTGTAGTGCAGGATTGTGGCTGTGACCCAAATATTGAGAATGAGCATGACTATGAAACGGATGAGAACTAAAAGGAAAAAAAATATTGTAAGCATAAATCAAAAAAAATCAACTGCTGTCACAACACTGGTTTGTAAACTTTTGCTGGTGTACAGACGGGCTGGTTCACATTCTGGAACTGTTTTCAGCCAATTAGTTTCAATTACCATGTTCAGGAACCCACACATTCTGAGCATGAATCCAAGAGGAAACAACATTTAGCACTTGATCACTTTCAAAGATAGCTCAAAATTATACACCATAGTACCTTTAATTCTCTTACAACCAGGAGAATAGTACAAGCATAAGAAACCTCATAAATTTTAAGTACACCAGAAGTTAAATTCAGCATCACAGCTCACGTCCTTTATAGCTGCACATGTTATTTATAATAAAGGAACTACTCTCTACTGCCATCTCTTAAGTTTAGACTTTGAGAAGACAGGAAATACTTCTATCAGAGGTTAGTGACAGAAAATCTGACAACTGACAAAAAAAGCAGTTTTTCAGTTTGGGTTAACTCAGCTTTAAAAACCGTAACAGCACAGTACCTCTACCTGTGAGAAGATATTTAAAGTATAGGTATGTCTGATGTCCATTTGGTAGGTGGAATATTCACAGAAACATACAAAAACTTTGTTTCAGAACTATGTGATACCTGACTGTTTCATACCTGTGGATGAGTTCAGCGTTGCAACTTAACTGGAAACATTTTCCCTTAGAGCAGCACAGCATCAATGTTTGCTGCTGGCCCCTCCATGTTCCAAAGTGGATGGTGCTGTATTCTAAACAGCAGCTTTACCCAGCGACAGCTTTGCTTTCCTGATGTTTCCTCCGTCCCCGTCAGTGTAAATGTGTAGCTGTGGGTGAGGTGGACTCAGTACCTGACCCTGACTAAATCCCTGCCTGAGCATTTTGCCAAACTTTGGGTGACCCAGTTAACTGCACAGCCCCACAAATGCCTTACTTTGGCAAAAAAAAAGCACGGGAGTGGAAATGTGGGCCAGAAATGGGACTTCCTTTTCCAGTGAAAGACCCACTTGAAATGCTTGCAAAGCTACAACTTTATTGGGCTGCAGAGGCTGCAGAATTCATTCAAATGATGTTTCTGATGAAATAGTTTTGAACGAGAACAAGGAACCACCAGATGAAGTACATGGGGATTGTTACTATTCTTGCATCTACCAAGTCTTGATTTTGAACAGTTTACTGAAAAATCTGTGACACTCCCTAGCTCTTGCAGTTTTATCAGGATGGTAAGAAGCTGTTAAATAAATTTTCTATATAATTTGCTGCAAATTATATATTCTAAGTCAATTTTTTTGAGTTTTTTACCAGCCTACCATTTCATTTTTAGCTTGCCATAAACTTTCTGAATGTTGGACCTAAAACGGTTTACATACTAGGCTGAACTTCAGTTTTACAGAAGAATTTTTTAATTCACAAAGCTGTCAATAAGAAAGTGAAATGCTTATTACTTGAAAATCTCATTCAATTACTACAGGGGTTTTTAAGTTGTATTTTACTACATTTAGTTATTTATTAAAATAGTAAATATTTTTAATATTTTATTCTGCTATTTTTTAGAATTAATTTTGTAGTGCTTTTGCCTTTTGAAAAAAAAAAAAAAAAAAGGTCTTTTGGACCAGTGGCACCACATGACAAGTGTAAGCAGTTTTCTGGCTTTTTTTTCTTGATGTCTTTGCCTGATTTTTCATCCTGTGTAACTCCTGCCCTCTCCAGGCTAACCTATCACATTCGTTGTTTTTCTTGTGAGACCTTCTAGGTGTTTTACAAAACAACTAAAAACTACTGTGGCAGCCATTCCCTTGGAAAGGCAGAGAATTCCATACTTCACTCACCTGCGAGATCATTCGTAGTCATTACAGTTGTAATAATTCTTGCTGTAAATTGAACGAATTCTGATTAGTGGAACACACAGGACACAATTATACTTATAAAAATTATGAAATATCTATTTGCCAACAGAAGATAATCTTGCATGAAGATATATACTGTACACATTCCTACTTTTAGTGCATCCACTCTTGACTATTTTATCTTCAGAGATCAAGTTCTCAAAGCTGACTGACAATGTATTAAGGGTCTTTTTTAATGAGAAAATCACAGATATAATGAGAATTTTGATATTTATCGTGCTAGATTGGATGTGATCAGTTTACTGCCTTTCTTTCTGTTCAGCCCCTCCTTTGGTAGCTGACAGTGAGCTACACCCACTGTTGAGTTAGCATGACTAAACCATTGGGAATGTTCATGTGTGCGCCTTCAGGCTTTGCAAATACAAGGAATTCAGCTTCCATTCCCACAAGGAACCTACATGCTAATTATTTCACACTTGCAGAAGAGTAAAACCATTTACAAAGTTTACTGTAGTTGCTCACCAAACGCACAACAGCTTCTAAATACTGACTTTTTTCATGTAGAAATAGATCGAGCATCACTGGATGATGAGTTTTATAGTGAGAATATTTTAAACAAGTTTTGTGAAGATGAGAAAGGCACTTCTGAAAAACAGCTGTGGAACTGTTCATGCAGACCACTGGGGAATTGCCACAGGAACTCCACAAATGACTGTTCACAAATTCTGTCAAGAAATGTAATTACAAGTCGCCATAAAGTTAAAGGTATTTAGCATTAAGTGCGTATTTATTTGCAGACAGCTTTTCAAAATTAGCATTGTCTGATTGTGCACCTGAAATTTTAGCACCTTTTCATGCTGGATCACTAGTAGCTTTATTAAATTGTAGAACGTGGAAGAATTTTCCTCATAAACACAGATTTCAGTTATTTCAATTCAGGTTCCCTTGGCCATATTCACACTTTAAGTCATTAGTTTTTATCACTGGTGTCAAAGAGAAAACTTGTTTTCAAGAGATTCTGTGGCATGTGAGTCCCAGGCATGAGCACTGAGACCAACTATGGCAAGATCTTTACCTACTATGATTAAAGACCTATGAGAAGAGGCAATAGGAGAACTCAGTACTTCACACCAAGCTGTCTGTAGCTTACCTGCACAGGTATATACAGCCATGCCCCAGGTCAGGGCGCTCGCTTGCCCGGAATCTTTGGTCTGCCAGAGATGCTGCAGCTGAACCAGCTTACTGGCTGCACTGACGAACGTGCACAGGTTCTGAAAAGCAGGTGAAAAAGAGAGAGAACCTCTGCCTCTGCCATGGTGTTATCTGAATAGGAGTAGCTTTTTCATTTAGAATTAAAAAAAAAAAAATGACACTTTTCCAGTGTTTGGCAACCCAAGTGCTTCCGCTTCTTAGTAAGGAACAGTGAAGCAAAAACTGGGAGTTGCCAGAAACCAGGGACTCATTTCTGAGGTACTGCCCAGCAAGAGGCTCAAAGAGCACATTTGCTACTGTTGTTGGCAAATGCTTGAAAGGGGCAATACAATAAAAAGCAAAGAAACAAAAAAAGCTTCTCAACCTGCTCCATGAAAACTGTTTCTAAAAGTCAGCTAAAATGAGACTGACATAGTCTAAACAGCAAGGTTGATTCAGACCATCTGTTACCATTATGTCTGGCAAACCAAACCATAAAGGAATGAAAAAACTGACAAGAATGTGTGGAAAATTAGTCCAATTGGAGGGAAAAAATAGTAACAGGAATGCACTATTCACTCAGTCTCCCTTTTAAAGGGGATTTTTAAAAGACAGCAGGTGGAGAGGACTCCACACAGTCCTCTGTGCCATGCCTGGATTTCTGCTGCAAGTAAGGACCAGCATTTCTTACAAAATTGTACGACTAAAGGGGAAAAAAGAAATACACCACATTTCCTGTTTCAAACGTTTTGATGCTCTATTCTCTTCCTCTTGTGTTAAAGGTTTATTGGTTGGGATTATGACATTAGGACTAAAGTGGCAGTAGAATGTCAACATTTTAAGTATTATTTGGTATTTTTAATTAATTCACCACCAAGCAACAACTTTTCTCAGAACATGGTTTTTTTTCCCCCATAGAGTCTCTATTTTCAGTGCTGTTTTCCAGCTACTCACAGAAGGAACCTGTACCTGAAAACTGGTTGGTTATTCTAAAAGCTAACCTAAATTATTAATTCTTCCAAGGACATATATATATATAGGAGACAGTCCACTAATAAAGATTTCCAGAAAAAAAAAGGTCAATTCATATGAAGATCTAATTTCAGATATCATGTATCATGTAGCACTTACCATGGCCAGGTCTATTATCCACTTCTGCAGTGTTAGCATGTACCAGCTTGCCC
This sequence comes from Donacobius atricapilla, assembly GCA_013397315.1. Lineage (NCBI taxonomy): Eukaryota > Metazoa > Chordata > Aves > Passeriformes > Mimidae > Donacobius > Donacobius atricapilla. Next base: position 618,825 of record WBMY01006136.1, on the reverse strand, counting down.
AGTATCTTATATTACATTAAGTTTCATAGCACTGAAAATTATAGGATACAAAGTTCCCTAAACTGCCTGAGGACTAGGATTTTTTTAAACATCTGGAAATAATCTTATTGAAACTTGTTAACAGACTATTCAATCCAGATAAAACATTTTAAGAACTGGTTGAAACACTAAGTGTTCCTATTTTTCACACTGGCTTTGGTCAAATAGTATCTGGAGTTTCTCAAAACCTGCTCCAAAGCACAAGATTTGAAATTTAAACCCAAGTCCTATTAAGAGAAAAACTAAACTGCTGTCTTCATTGTAGTAAGTACAACCTGCATGGGTAGGAATAAATTTTAAAAAATAATAAAAAAATCTGTTGTTTCTACTCTGCATCCCTGTAGAAAAGATGTAAATTAAAAATTCAGTTTACTCTATCAGTTGGGAGCCTTCTAAAGCAGAGCAAACATATAAAGCTTACTTCCTGTAGAGATTTTACTGTGATCCCAGAAATCAGCATGTGAATGTGGAATACATGTTGAGGGGTGCCTGAGAATGATTTACAATAGTAGCACACAAGAAATGATGACATGGCTGCTATGCAAAGAACTACCAAACAAACCACATAAACCAAACCTCCCAGATTTCAAAGGATACATGACAGCATAGAACAAAGCTCGTTTTGCTTTTCCACTGAAATGCATAATACAGAAAATGAGAATGGCATCTGCAATAAACAAAAGATGACTCGTCACAAAAAGGACTGAAGGGGCCAAAACACAATCCTAGACAGTCCCACTGGGCAGCAGTTCTGTGGAAACTCCTTTCTTACAGCTTTTGTCTCTCAAATGTGATTGATGACCAAAACACTGCAATCTCCAACGCTAAGCTTTTCTTAGAGTCTGCAGTGTTTAGTATGTTTAGTATGCCTCCTCCCATGTGGAGGCACTGGACCAAAGGATGAGTTTACACAGTGAGTCTGTGTAATAACTGGGTCTTTCTCCTCTACTTGACCATCTATTTCAATGCCATTTAAAAGAATTCAGTTTTATATGAGATGTTATTTCCCTCTTCTCCCCAGCTGCCGCATCACTGCAGTGGAGCACTGTATCTACATGCAGAGACTCGGAGTGCTGAATGAGCCTCATTCCATTTCCAAAACATGGCTTACAAAAATTACCTTGAGCAATGAGGATGGGATACTCCACGTATGTCTCCAGGGGGTAACCATAATAGATCTGGTACCTCAGAAACACAAGGTAGCTGAAGAGAGATACAAAACAACGTGACTGCACAGAGTGACACAAAAATGCCTTCACAACTTTTATACTGTTTTGATGGTGCCAAAAGGCTCCAGATAAGTGTAGCCCTTGCTGCCAAACTGATCAAACAAACACAGGCACACAGAACAAGCCTGATCATTCTGTAACCTATTGGTTACCCTTGCTGCCCACACTTCTCATCGAGGTCTTCATGTCACAGTCTGTAAAGCATAATTTTATTAATTATAACTGGTGAGAAAGAAATAAAGACTTCCAGACCTAGGAGATACCTTCTATCTGCAAAAGGCTTGGCACCTTTAGGGAAACCCGGATTTCTTTATTTATGTCTGTACTTCAATTTATACATTAAGCTAGTTGAATAGGGGGTAGAAAGTGTCTTCCAAGCTGTCTAGACTATACTATCATGAGACTGCCCAGTGTAGCTCTACTGGTCAGACTAAGAATCTGTTTCTAAGTGCACCAAGCAATGGCAATTTTCCTTCCTGCCATTCCACAATACAGTACCCAAAAGGAACTGAACTTTTATAATGTTTCTGTACTTCCAACTCTCCTGCAAGTCCATGGGGTTAGATAGAAAATTCAAAGCTGTATAGAAAACAGAAAGGCCTCAGGGCAGTTTTACGTATGAAAAAAATATGGTTTCTGGTGTACAAAAATGGCAAAAGGAACAGGCTGCCTTGTGAGAAACTGGCTTTTCCAGTATTCAGAATTTAAATGTCTGAACTTCCTAGAAGTGCTATCTGATATAGAGTCAAATCAGACTCCTAGCCACCAGCACCATGTTTCTGTGTCTTTCTGCCTCTGTTGATTTCACAGAACCAGCCCAGCTTGTACTGGTAGTCACATAGCTCCCTGCATCTGGATTCAAAGTCTTCAAAGGTAGAAGGATGGACAGCCTACTAAATATACAAACAGTCCCAACGAATGTTTCAAAGACGACTGGAACCTGTAGTTGTGTGGGTACCGTGGTTCTCACACAGGTGCTGAGGAGGCATTTCCAGCTTCTCCATGCTCATCTCAAACATTACTTACAAAGCCTTTTTAATGCACACCAATGCGCACTAATGATTCAAGTGCTGTCACTGCTTTTTTGGCTGAGGCTGTGGGGTCAGTAATCTCTGCCGGAACTCCAATGTGTTTTATTTACTCTGAGGTGTGTTAAGGCTGAACAGCAGCAACACGAGTTCAGTGCTGTAGAGAGGCGGGCGGGGAGCGGCCGCAGCGCAAGCGGAGGGGCTCTGCAAGCTCCACTGAGAGGTGTCTGTACACCGGAGCTGTGGCCTTGCCTGGGCACACGGCACAGGCACCTTCAGGAACACCACGCCGTTTTTGGGAGGGGATTTTTCTGCATCAAACCCCCTTTGCTAGCTCGGCGCGGAGAGCTGGCAGCCGCTCGCCCGGGCGTCGTGCCCGCCTCCGCCCCTGGGTTCGGGCACCGCGGGGCTCTCCAGGCATTCCCCTCACTTGTCCCCGCGCCCCAACGTGCACGCACCGAGTTCATTTATTTGTCGTTTCAGACAATCCTCTTTAAGCAAGATGTAATAAGCCTAGCCCATGTAAGCTCATTACAGGCTCACAAGTCTTTGGAGTTTGACACGGCTTGTAATTTTCTTAAGGAATTATTTAAGTCTTACTGATTCCGGTGAGGGAAGCCTGTCTGACGAGTACAGCTACCTGCACCACAGGGCACACGGGCCACTGAATAACCTAAACACAGGCTTACACCCTCCGCAGCTGCTGTACGCGGCGACTTGGCGGTGCGGGATGGTCCGGGGCAAGTTAAAACAGCCGAGTTTCCCTTTANGGGGCACGAGGCGGGGAGCCAGCCGGGCCCGGCGGGAGGGACAGCGCCACGGCCACCCCGGCCCGTGGTGCCCAGCGCCGCGGTGACCCGGGAACACNCACTAAACCAGGAAGTTCCTTCCCGAAAGGCTCTGTGGGCTCAGCTGGCGGAGCTGGTCCCGAGCTCCGGGCGCGGCACTGTGAGTGACACCGAGGGAGCGGGCTGCGCTCGCCGCCCCCCAGGCCGCCCCCCGGCTCACCCTCACGCTGACCTGAGCCGTGAGGAAGGAATTAATCCCTGGCTGCCGCAGCAACCCCAGGGCCCCGCAGGCCGGCCGAGGGGGCCCGCGGCTCCAGCCGC
>WBMY01006136.1:532510-614982 GCA_013397315.1 Donacobius atricapilla | reverse complement strand
CCGGGGACAGCCGCGGTGACCGGGGACAGCCGCGGTGACCCGGGGACAGCCGCGGTGACCGGGGACACCCGCCGTGACCGGGGACACCCGCGGTGACCCGGGGACAGCCGCGGTGACCGGGGGACGCCCACGCCGCCCTGGCCGCTGGCTGAGGCCTCCCTACCTCGGACTCCCTCGCTGACCGGGCCGAGAGCCGCTCCGCGCCAGTTCAGAGCGTTGGGCCTGCAATGCCTCTGGTGCCGTCCCCAGCGCAGGGATGAGGCGATGCTGTGCCGGCTGTGGGCCGCGTTCACCCCGGAGCAGTGCAGGGCAGCTCCGGCTTTGGGGCTCAGTTTTCTCTCCCGAAGTGCAGTCCCGACTGCTCCAGCGCCCGCGGTTTTCAGGGCACGCTGGATTGCTGGGGAGCTGAATCCTGCAGCAAGGATCGCACGGGACTGTATTTTTACAAGAAAAACGTGCAGCAAAATTAAAAGTTGCAAAATGCTAGACTTGTCAGATGATGCCGAAATTGGCTGGAATAAATATTGTNCCAGCTCCAGGAGGAGGCTGCTCAAGCTGAGTCCCCACGCCGAGCCGGCCCTCAGCACCGCCACCAGCTGCGGCAGCTTGATCACGGCACACACGGCCAAGGTTGTCAAGTGCCCCAGGTCCAGCAGCCCCGGCGCCATCCCGCTGCGGCGGCCCGGGACGGGGATGCCGCNATTAGAAAGCAGGCATTCTTTACTTGTGCGGGATGCAGTGGATCTTTATTTACTGTGTCTGGAGTGAAACTTTAGAACAGGGGTTTTATTCATTATAACTGTACATACTCATTAAAACGTGTTTCTTATTTAAGATATAAATATGATTTTCCTACAACTAACTTGCAGGCGTTCAATGCTTACTGGAAGTTTATGATTCCAGAGGTTTATTAGGAGAGGTCTCTGGTGATTGTATTCATTGAATGCTTCGATATTAAAGGTGACTATTCCTTGAAGCTTTTCTTTGTGTATTTGCCGTTGTTTCTTGTTATGTAAAACTTGCTAAAAACCCACTGTAAGCTTTCTTATCTGTTTCTCCACTGCTTCCAGCTGTGTTTATCATCCTGTGTGCATACCTTTACATTCTTTTATCTTTTTTGGCAGTTAGTCTTTCAGCAACTTAAGGGAAGCTGAAAATTTTTATTCTTTAAGTTATTTATAACAGGTTGTTGGAGATGGAGTAGCTTCTTCAGAACATACACCTACCCACCATACACAGTTATATACAAAAACAGTAAAGCTTTTGTACTTCTCACCTTGTCAGAACTAAATAAATGTTATCCAGGGAATACACATTTGTACTGATTACACGTGGATGGAATCTTGGCTCTTCCGTGCCTGCATATGGTCAGGACTGCTCAGACTGTCAAATCCACACCATTAATTCAGAGTTTCACCTAGAGCATAATTGCTTTAACACAAAGCATTATTCACATGCATAGCATTTCTTCTTTTTCATTTTAATTTTAATGAAAGTTGTATTTCACTATGATCAATAGTTCTTAAAACGGCTTAAAAGAGGTATATTACATTAATTCCACATACCCTTGGTTGTATTTTCAAACAGTATTACTAATTCTTAATTTGTAAATCATGATGCCCTTTGGTAGTTCAGTCATTAAAAGGAAGAAGGTATCTAGAAGTACATAAAATCTCAAAACTCAGAAATAATAGCCCCCAAAACGAAATTCTTATGTAGAAACTGTGTTTCTGTTAATACAATTGAAAATAATCAGGCTTTTCAAAGATGATAAGCTAAAAGAAGAAAAGGAAATTTGGGTTTACCTTAATAACTATTCCAAGATTTTCTTGTTAAACTGAGGTGATTACTTTGTGGGAGCATTATGTACTTGAAAAAAGTGCAAAAATCGTCATACAAGATGAAGTTATTTAAAGATAGGTCTGAGGTGTAGATGTGTCTGTCATTTCAGATAGTCTGAGAGGAACAGAAATATCTAAGGTAGAAGCCACATATCTGCACTACTGTGTGGATGCTGATCCAGAAAACCTATAAAATTGTCAGGAACGTGTACTGCCGTGTACCTTTCTAGATTAATCAAGAAGCTGAACTAATTTCAAACTATTAAGGAAGTCCATGAGCCCATTTTATTCAGCTGTTTTTATATTTAAGAAGACATTAAGTATTTAGCTTTAGTCAGCATTTTACCTTTTTAAAAATACATCCTGCTTTGCATTGCAAACAGTCAGATAAACAGGATGATTTACCATCCATCCCCTGCCCTGTCTGTGGAATGGTCCGCTCTGCATCTGTTCACTGCCCACGTGAGCAGCAGCTTAGGGAAGGAACAGATGTCACTTTGCTGGGCAGCTCCATCAAAGGTCATGAAAAAAAATTAATCTGTGAGCAGTATGAGAAATTCTTCCTAGTCTGTTTAAATTATTTAGTTCTGCATCAAATTTCAATTTTGGTAAGTTGCAGGAGAATGGAGGGCCCCTTCAAATGACAACTCAGGAAATGAATTCTTAACATCTGAATCTCCAGACTGCCAGTTCTGTGGCAGATGGACAGTGGTTTAACACTGCTGCACTTCAAATGGGAATGCACATGTTGATTCCTATTGAAATAACACAGAGAAGGAAAATAATCTTCCTGTAGTAACCAAAGACGAAAAGCCCAAACATTTTTTGATGTTGGCTTATCATAGTTGAGGTTTTGAACAGAATAATGCCTTAAATTTTGTGGGTTTGCAAGGAATGTGGAGAGTGCACTCTTGCTGGTTATTTCCACAGCCTGCCGTGCTAACAGAGAATAGTGCATTTTATCGATAACTGAAGTTTTAAGCTCTAGGTTACAGTAAAGGAGATTCCACCACTGAAGAACCTGTGTGGATGGGGACAGTCCCTGAGAGACATGTGAAGGAAAGCTGGAGGTGGACGGAGTTGCCAGGGACAACAGATTTGCAGGAGGCTAGGTTGTTTGCCCCGGAAAGGGAGCATGAACACAGTATGTCAACCCATAGAGCTTGGGAAAGAAATCAGAGGAATTAAACATACCAGCACATTTGCAGGGCTGTGACCTCTTAGTGATCACGGGGGCAGTATGGAACAGTGCATTATGAGTGGGAGGATTTAAGCTTTTTAGGAAAAGCAGACAGGGAAATGAGTGGAAGTTTTGTTCTATGAAAAACAGTTTCTATTTGCCTGAAGCTTTTCCCTGCTTGTTGGAAAAAGCATTGAGCCAGCTGAGAGCTGAGGGGTCAAAATTGGTGGAGACACTGGCATGGGGAACATTGTGCAGGCATCTTCTATAAATTGATCAGGAAGAGGAAGCAGATGAAGCCTTCAATAGCAAGGAGATCACAATTGTAGGCACAGGCTGCTTTGGAATACAAAATTACTCTGCTATCTGGAGGAGCACTCAGTGGAGTAAAAGCAATCTGACTAATTTTTGTGGCTCATCAAGAACATTGTTTTTTGACTCAGATGCTAGATTTGTTACTCAAAAACAAAGAAGGAAGGAGGAAAAAATATGCAATGTGCAAATAAAGGGCAGCCTTGGCATCAGTAACTCCAGGACCTTGAAGTTAAAACCCCAAGAGAAGTAAGGAAGACAATTAGTGGAATAAAGATTCTGGGCATCAGAAGAGCAGAATTTGTCTTCGTTGGGAAATTGGTTTGTCAGGACCTCTCAGGAACATGCGATGGGGCAATGGAGATCGGGAAGTGCCATTGAAACTCAAAGGGAGCATGCTCACTGCACAAAAACTGTCTCGTCTGGTGAGCTGGAACTTGAGCAGGCAGAGGAACAGCTTGGCTGTTCCAACAGTACTTCTCTGAACTCAAATGTCAAAAAGGGAGGGTTGAGAAGATGGAAACAGGTCTGAGCTACCCAGGTGTGAGGGAATGGAGTTGAACAGTGGCCCAGAGAGGCTCTAGCATCTCCATCTGTGGAGATTTTCAAAACTGGGCAGGACAAGGTCCAGAACAACCTGGTGTAACATCAGTGTTGGCTTCGCTTTGAGGAGCATGACCTAGAGGCCTCCAGAGGTCCCTTCTGGCCACATGGCTGTGATTTCCTCTACTTTAGTCCTTATTTGAGGCCCTATTCCACCACCAGGGACATCAAGATAAAGACAAGACTTTAAAACAATATTAGAAAAGGATGACTCTGATTTTAGGTACTCTTCGCATTTGGTTGTCTTTGCTGAACACTTGTAGTGCCCAGGGACTGAGAGATTTACTGTTGAGTAGTAGACTGATGCAGGGTTGTCACAAAAGCTCACCTTGAAGAGGAGGTTATCTCTGTGCTGAGGCTCCTTGATGGCACAATGGCACTGCTTCAACTCTGATTTGAAGATACTTCCCTTACTAAAGAAGTCCCATGGATCCCTGTGTGCTTCGTGTTTCAGGTTATATTGTGCAAATGTGCATGACACCGGTATAAAAGGAAAAGTGGAGGTTGCATGTAGCTTGTTGGTTCTGTCTGCAATGTGTTGTATATATTTGTGGTGACTGAAAACATGACCTTATTTATATAAGGTTTACTTGATGTTAGGCTGAACAGAAGCATAACAAATGGAATGAAAGTACTATAAGCAAAAAAACCCCAAACCCTCTTAACTCTGTGTTTGGTCAGTGGAATGTTTTTTTGAGTTAACAGGAGACCTTAAGGCCATTCTGGGTAATGACATTTATCTAAAATAATATTGCTGTCTAAAAGATGGTACTTAAAGAGCCTAGAATGCCAAAATGATTTTAAAACCTAACCCCAAAGCCCAACAAAGCTAGGATCTGGGAGGAGCAGAAGAGAAGGAAAATATACTAACTAGTATCCCTTTTAGAAAATCTACGGTGAGCTTGTAGTCCAGAGAAGACGCTGAGCTGCAGCTTTTGGATCTCCAGCTGGTGCTGTTCTAGATCCATACTTACATCTCATTTAGCCAAAGAGGAGGCTCCAGCTAGAGTTGCGCATGTGAGTACATAAGGAAAGCAGCCAGTGCTAAGGTCCTGGTGAATGATGCCTCCTGCACACTTGCTAAATGTCTTAAGATTCTCCCAGAGTGTGCAAATGGACCTGCCAGCACTGAGGAGCTGCTACAGTTACAATCATGCTTATTCCAGCAAAGATCATCGTCTCACCAGGTCTGAAACACTGCCAGGTGCAGGTTTCACTCTGGCCTTTATAGGGTTTTTTATGTATCTCTATGGTAACACAGTGCTGGCAATGTGTCAGCATTCCATTAAGTTTTGTGGTAGAGACTTGATGTAAACGCTGTGTTTTCAGTCTATTTGGCTTTAAAGGGACATAACAGTTTAAGTGCTAAATAAGCATTGTGAAAGCTGCAGGTGATTCTAGGCTACATCTTTGGTTTGTTTCTCGTTCTCAAAAACACCTGCAGTTGGCATAAGAGTTACTGCATGAATAAATTTTTTTCATTCACAGATCATATAAAATCTGTCCAGTGATGATATTTGGTTATTAGTAACTGGGCAAAGTGAACCCGGTTTTAAGTGATCAGGTCATAGAGTGAATAAAATGTCATAATTTTTATATTTATTGTGCCGGTATATTTGGACATTCCTTCTTAATGCAATTTATCAATCATTATATGCCAGCTGAGACTTTCCACTGGGTTAAGAGACAGTTAATAGAAATTTGCAGTGGTTTTGCTCCATCACCCTGGGATAAAGGCCTTGTGCTGACGTGAGGCTGTAACCCCAGACACTTGGAAATTCTATTTTAAGTGCTGGCAGTTTTTTGATACATAGGTTCACACAGCTTCTCAGAGAGGCTTTGGAAAGGTCACAAGCTGAAGTCAGTCTGTGAGATCTATGCCCTGTGACAGAAGAGGGCCATAGGCAGGCCTGTGCCAGCACCTCTTCAGCCTTCAGCAGAATTCCTGAGTTACTTGGAGACCCATCTGTGTTTCAAAGAATTCAGTGACACAAACATTAAGTTTTCTGAAGAAGGAAAACATACCTGACATGGATTCAGAGTAGAAAGTAGAGTTTTTAAGAGAAGCATTCAGATTTAGGAAAGTTTTAGTGATTTGTATCTGTGCAGGATTTAGGAAATGCAACTTGAGGCCCTGACAGATTACTTTTGGTTTCTAAAACCAACAAACCAAAAAAACCCCACCCCACTTTAGAAAACTGCTGTCTGATTTAAGAAGAACTTTAGTTCAGAAATTTATTTTTGTATAGAAGCTGAGCAATGTGAATATGTATGCACATAATACATACAAACAGGTGATGCCCTGACTGGCAGTATTGCCCATTTAATGTTCATACATAATCATGCTCTCCCTTCCCAGTTCTAGGACTCTTACTGTTTATGCAGTGATTGTCACAGCATGATGAGACCTTCTTTGTAGGAAAACCTGTTTAGTTATTTTGTTTACTTTAGAGTAATCAAAAGGTCAAGGAACAGTTTAAATACAGCTTCTAAGAAATAATTGGATTTACAGTCGTAAACAAAATTTATTAAACAAAACTTTGTAGTTAAGATGCCATCTGGGAGATATATACAAAGAGTGTTCTAAAAGCACATGAAATGCAGATTTATATGAACTTACATATGTTATTTTTTTAAAAAAAATATATCTATTTCACACTTTTTAAATTTAAATGGAACTCAAAATGAGAACACAAAATTCAGATGCACTGGAAACACCTGTTCACATTATTAATATTATAACTATACTCAAAAATATAGAAGAGAAAGCAGTATATAACTAAGGGAAGAAATAAATCACAATAGCTACACACTTGTGCTCTTTAACTGGAAGAAATAAAGCAAATGAATACTCTAAACATGGATAATCCCTTGTTTGAGATCTGGCGACAAACGGGAAAAAAGCTTGTAAAACTGATACCCAAGGGATACACCATAAGAATGCTTTACAAGTAACTTACCACACAGATATTAAACTGTGATCAATGGAATTTCCACTGATTATTTACAGANTTGGGCTTGTTATTTTCAAAGGAATCCCATTCGGAGGTTTCCTCCCACAATTTGCCCTAAACCAGGACACACTGCCATTATAATCTCATCCAATCTTTCTAAGACACTCTGCTTATGTAAATAACGATTAGTTGGCAAAGTTAATTATTGTAAAAGAAAAATGACTGCTAAACTTGGGGTGAAATTGGAGTCTAGAGATTGCCTGTTTACTGCCTTCCACTTGCAGCTGCTGAGTCAGTTTTGATTAGGACCTTGGATATTCCCAAAAGGTCTTTTCTGGAGGTTGCTGAACACGGTGGAGAGACCCGAACTAACTTTGGAAATGTAATGCTGGAGAGCTAATTGCAGCAGCATAAAATAATTTATGTGTAATTATTAGGGAAGGTATAATAACAAAATCAGATGTCCAGTTCTACACAATGTTCCCATATCACACAGATTATCTGATCTATTCTGCATAGAAAACTTCACTTCTCAAAACCTTCCCCCTTAATCATTGAAATGCCAAAATGCTTAAGAGTTGCTATTGATTTCAACAGGAAATAGGAATGAATTGGAGTTCTGTGGTGAACAGAGCTGGTCCTATCCAGATGTTGCACACTATTATTTTAGAGTAAGTTAGATTAGCTTGAACTCAGCCTCAGAAAGTCAAGATATTAGCTTAATTGCACATCAAAAGAGGCAACACAGTTGTGGGCTGGTGTGATCGCACAAGGCACAGAGCTGCATTTTCCACGGCTGGACTCTTTGACAGTTAAGCCAAAAATTATTGCATACTTTGGCTCCTTTTCAGGTATTCCTACAGACTTTCCAGTTGTGATCGGTTGGCCTGAAGTGACCCGTGCAAGGGAGGATACAGCAGAGGGGAAGTGCAGGGCTTTTCCTGTGCTGTACACGTGACCACTGCACGTCTCCACGTCAGGAACTGCCTGGCACCTCAATGGCTGCTTTATCCGATTAAGGACACAGGACTGCACATTTTTACTGAAGACTTTTTCAATTTTTTTTAAGAAAATTAGTTGTTGCCATTCACAGACATGATATAATATGTTCTTTGAGAAGTGTCCTAACATGGCTGTCAGGAGGGCACTAAACAAGCCTCTCAGATGTGTGTGATTAAGAGAGACACATCTAGACTTCGTGAAAAGTATCCTATATGAATAGTTAGAAGAATTAGAAATATATTTCGGTTTTAAAAAGTGAATAATCTGTATTTTAGAGGTGAAATCTATTTAAACCTGGTATAATTAAAATGAGAATTTTAAAAAAATTCTTTGTGAATGTGTTTGAGAAATCATTTTTGCAAAATATGTTCTAATCCCAACAGCTCTGGTTAGCCAGACAATTGGTGAAAAGCTCTTCAGACAGTCATTCAATTTATACAGTAAGAGACAAACCCTACTAAGTACATCCCTTTGATGGATGCATGTGTTTAAACTTCAAAGGTGGAGATTCCTCAGGGAATCCATTCCAGTGCTGTATTATCCTTACTACTAGATTCCCAAAAAGTTAATGTGATGCTTCCATGCTAAAACTTAAGCTTTTTATTTTTGCTGTTGCCTGACACTCCCTCAAAGTGCAAATTATTCATTTTCTCATTCCAGAGATGCACACGTATCTAAAGACTCCTATCCTCTTCCAAGACTACTTTTTTCCTTCAGGTTAAACTTTGAACAGTCTTTTTAACCTTTCCTTATATGACATGTCTTCCCATACTCCAGTTGTCATCACTGCTTCTCTGGACTCTGATTAGTAGCCCATATCTTTAGGGTAAGACGTGGAAGGTCTTGTCCAAAACCAGAAGTGCTTCAGTTGAAAAAATGCCAGTTCTAAGTGAAGTGGGAGGATTAAATCGTGCACTGCTTAGACCATCCTCTTACTCTCCAGTTTGCAAGTACTCTCTGGGAGGATTCTCTGGATTCACACACAGTAAACAGAGTCAAGAATCTGGAATTATTTATTGTAATTAAAAAGGCACCAAGCACTGCCTTAGTGTCCTTTCTGGTGACTTACTTGATGTAGAGTGAGTGCCATCTGGAGGTTAGGAAACATGGAGCTCTGTATGCTTTCATGCTGAAAAACAAAATCCCCAAGCTTTACAAATGAAATGTTCTTACACGACTAGGAGCTTGAGCCAGACAGATACTGGGCATCCACCACTCATTGTAAAGTTTGTGACCCAGAGTAAGACATGCAAGTGCAAAGTCTCTTGCTGTTAAGCAATCGCCAGTGAATGTGTAACCTCTGAGTGGCCTGTGTAGTTTTCAGGAAAACCTCTGGAGAGCACAAAGACAAAAAAAGTCTTGGTTTGCTCTTTACTCTCCTGCTTTCAGGTGTGTGAAGACAAATGAGTTCCTGGTGCAGTTCTCTGCTCGCGGGAGAGAGCAGAAAGCATTTCAGCTGAACAAGAAGTTTTAAAAAGAAGGTTTTTATTTGGTGTGTCTGAACTTCTCCATCATCACTCATATCTGCACAGAGTGGAGTCAGCCTTCCTCATCTGGGCTGGCTGCATGATGTGGTCTTCCTTCTTTAGGTAACTTAGTTGTCATCTTGAAAGCCCTTATCCTCCAGTTCTCACTGTGTTGAGGAAGCCAGGAGAACCACTTGGAGTCATGAATTCAGGGGGTGGGACCTAGCTCTTCTTTATACAGTGCCTTTTTTTTTTTTTCCTGAGACCACTTTGATCAGTAATCACACTGGTCACAGTTCATCTTGTGTGTTGAGCTGCCTTCTGCCACTGGAGTCTCTTCATAAAAATAAAGAGCTTTAATTGCAAAGGGTGAGTGCACCCATCTCCATCTCAGTCTGGTGAGAGGCTGCAGCCTGTTGTGTCAAGGCTATGCTAATGCCTTCTGTGTTGAGCTCCACTTAGGCCTGAGCATAATCCTGCAGAGGTTACATACAGCTTAAAGGACAGATATTGTGTGTACACTCTCCATGCTCTGCTCCTTGTGGATTTTTCCCTACAGAACAACAGGCCATAAAGTTTCAACCTATGCACTAGCTGAAGATGCACTAGCAGGATTTTTGGTACTGTTGTGTTGATTTAGCTAGAGGATGGTTTCCCTGGGCAACCACAGATTTTAGGGACTATGAACCTGTTAGATTCAAGGCTGGCAATCCTGAGGATGTAAGACAGGTTGCTGAGCCAACATGCCTTCAGAGCAAAATGTGATAGCCTGCTTCCTTGTCAATGAGTTTCCATCAGCTAAATCAGAAAAAAAAAGTGTAAGAGAAAGGAATTTAAGAGCAGCAAATCCACAGAAACAAAAATGAAAACTAGTGTGAAAAATAATTTGGTCTCCCTCCCTCTGCAGGGAGTGGTGAAAAGCACAGAGCATGTTTCACGTGCCTAAGTATTATTCTTTTGAGTAAATTTAAACATGCAGATGACAGAAGCCGGTGAATCCTTGTCTAACTACATGAAATGCAACAAGCTGCTGCATTTTTGTCATGCTGGCTTTCCGAACTGAAAGTGCATAGTTTATGTTGTGACTCATTTCAGTAGATCTCTATTAATTGTTTGTTTTCAGGAGATAAAATTCAGGAAGAAATGGTATTTTGTCTCATGATGTCTCAGATGCTGGTGGCATCCTTACTGTAGATTTGCATGGAAAGATGGATGAGATCTGTAGTGCTGTCTGTATATGGCGCAGTCACCCAAAATATGGAGAGGGTCATCTATTATGGCATTGTTGGGCAAGATCTGTATTTACTTGCTCTGTTGCTGTTATATAGTTGCTGAAGCACTAAGAAAGCCGAAGTTCACCCTCAAGTTTCCTCTTTCTTGCACCACTGCTGAAGAATTCATATTTACCAGAGCCCTGCCAAGCTTAGTATTCATCTGACTGCCAGTAGTTTGGTTGGTTGAGTTGGGAGCTTCACTTGAAAACACAGACAGTAGTTTGGCAGTGGCTTCTGCTCCTCTTACCCTGGATAAAAAAAAAAAAAAGAAAAAAAAAGAAAGACCATCAGTAAGTTTTCAAAATTGAAAGAATTGCCTTCTACAAAAATACAACTGACTGAAATTATTTATAATATCAGCACTTTTACTTATAATATCAGCACTTTCTGCTTTCAAAATTAGAATGTAAATGTACTTAAAAATAGACTGGATGTACATGAAAGTGCTGTAGAAATAAAGCAAAACAAATGGGGTTTTTTTCCCCCTGTTGTCTTATGAGGATAACAGAGGGAAATGAATAATTTTAAAATGTGTTGCATAAAATGTTATCTGGGATTGAAGTTACCCTGCTCTAGAATGGTTGTGATGTGGGAGGTTTTTTCTTTAATTTTTAGTAACTGGCTTGGGTTTCAGCAGGATGATTATCATATAAATTTGCTCCTAGGAAGTTGGTTCTTTCAGCACCTGTCTTTTTGCCAAGTTGTTAGCATTCAAACAGATTTAACACACATAGGTAGCAAAAGGAAACTCCAGTTCTGGTACCTTGGAATAGAAGGGAAAAACACAGTGTCAAATATTTTGTCTTTATATGAATTGGTTAATGTTGATCATAATGGAATGCCTGTTCAACTGTTCAGTTTGACACAGCCCTGCTCTTACACCTGCAGTGTAAGTTTTTGTACTAAAACCTGTCTTTTCAGTGATGGAGCCCACAGTTTTCTTTATTCCCATACTATATGAGGAGTGAGTGTTATTTTTCCTAAGGGAAGGTGAGAATACCATGTCCACAATGTATTCCTTGTGCCAGCACAAGTAAATTACTTGTGTCCTAAGTTGCTCTAGAAAACCTTTGTTCAATGCCTTGAAGAAGACACAGCATCTTATTTTTTAAATGATCAGTACTTTGCTGACAGAAGTCGCTGGTTGGATTTCCCAAAGCCATACTGCTGCAGGCAAACATTCATGGGAGTACTCTGTGCAGATAGGCAGCTGTGCTAGGAGCACATGGAGTCAGAAGACCTGAGTTTTTCTCTTCAGCTCTGTTCTATTCCTGGTGTGGGACTGCAGGGCAAGTCCTTTGATTTTCTGTCCTTTGCTTTCCTTGGCCTCAAATGGAGAAGACATCAGTTCACCCATGATTGGAAGAGTACTGTGAGTCAAGAGAGGAAACAGCTCTGTACAGTTGTATCTGCATCAGGGCTCAAGAGACACCTAGGCTGACTCTGAGCTGCTTACCTGTGCTGCATCTAAGCTCATTGAACTAATGCTGAAGCTGTACGTCCCTCTGAGCTGAGCTTGTCTGTACAGCACAGCCATGTACCATGTGGAGCTAGGAGCAATGGATTTCTGTGCTGCACTTTTCTGTCCAGTGCAGATATGCCCCAGGTGCAAATAAAATGGAATTTATGACTGTTCTGTTTATCACTATTTATCTTGGTATACCAGCACAGTACTGAGGTCCTAGAACATTTTATCTTGATATGCAGCCATTATTTGAGTATTATCAGACTTGAGTGCTACTGGATGGTGCTAATTAGTGAGAAATGTCATGGTCTCAGGCATTGCCCTACATCTACTTCAAGTCAGACCATTTAATGCATAACAGCCTTTCTGCATCACTGTTTTTGGGACAGGAATGTGGAATTGAAGGACAGTCCCCTGCAGGCTGTAGGGTACGTAGTTTGATTAATCCGTCTTTAGGCATCTCATTCTTCCAAGCCTGTCCTACCCTTTTACAAGAGTTTCTGTCCTCATAGTTAAAACTAGAAAGCAGAACATACATCAGCTGTATGATGTGTTACATTATGTATGAAAGTGAGTTTGCATCTATATTCATGACTGTCAGGCCCAGGGATAGGCACTGAGTCCTTCCTACTGCCTTAGCTAGGGAATGAATATGGAACAGGCTGAGCCTGTTGAGCAAGAGTCTGTCTCCTAGCACAACTGGGCGACGGTAACACTGGCCTAGCTTTGCATGCGTCAGTGTCCTGGCATCAGCCTGTCCCTCAAGTAAACAGAGCCAGACAAGACTGCAAACGCATCTCTGGGGAAATCAGGACTGGGATCTGTGTCTCCTCTGGAAGGCTGAAGGGGGTGAGGGTTTTAGATGATTTCGTTTCCCATTTTAAAAAATCCCAAGAATGATACTCTTTTTCTTCCCTTTCCTTTTAGCTTGGGCAGCGTGCAGTTGGAAATGGAGCTGATTTTACCAAGAATATTCTTCTAATAGACATACTGATGATGTATACTGAAGTATAAACATAAACACTCATTCAAGATATGTGGCTGAGACAGGATCTTAATTTTGGGTTCCTTAGGGTCACTGGTGCATGCACAGCCAAAGTTTATGTTGTATGTGTGCAGCAGTCTGCTGAAACACCATAACAATGGGGCAAGTTCAGTAGATTTACAGACTGGGAATCCAAAATTGTATTTTGGCAGAACACTCTGTTCAGCTTCCATTTCAGCCATTTCCAAGATTATGAGAAGAGGTGATAGTATCAGTGTGTGTGCAATAAATTATAAAGCTTGGCACTTTTATGTCTTCATTGTGGAAATATCTAAAATCTAAAAGATACTTAGCGTGCAGTTCTTTGCATCTCTTTTCAGCTTAAGCCCAGCATGCTGGAAGACATTAGCACAGATTTTGTCCAGTGAAGGAGAGCAGAGATAATGTAACCCTAGAAAGGAAGGTATTAGGATCTGATTCAAAGTCCCTGCAGCAGCAAATTTTGTTTGACCGTGTTGGCTTTGGATCAAGCACTAATGCTGTCAGGGAGTATCAGGACCATTGTCAAGACAAGCCAAAGAGGCATGAACTGGAACAAGTGACTTACCAGATTCTCCTTCCTCTCTCTTCAGCCTCCACAGGTTTTCCAGATCTTCTCCTGTTGGACCTGGTCTGCCTGCTCGTCTGCCCAGGCCCAAGTAGCCATTTGTGTAGTGGTTGTCAGTTCTGCTCAGTTGCATGCTGCTAGCACACATAAGGAGCTGGGGCAAGATGTGGTTGCTGTTTTCTGAGACCTAACCAAGATACTTCTCCTGATTCCAGAACCACTTTCCAACTTGTCCATTTTGAGACTCACCATATACCCAGCCTTTTTAGCCATACTGTGACTTCTCAGAAAGTGAAACCTATTTTTGTTTGCACTTTCAAAGTTTCTCTCTCCTAACGTTTTCTTTCAGCTGCAGCTTTGGAATGCTCTCAGAAAAGAGCATACACAGCAGCACTGACAGGCAGTCCTCAGCACTGGTTTGCTTCTCTCTTATTTAATGCCCCTTTCCTAATGCTTTATGTTGCATCATTGTTTAAGCGCTGTTGGGGTTTTCATGGTAACAGCAATTTCATAAGAAATGTCTGTAATTGGAAGCAATGGGATCTCCAGATGTAACCAGCAAATTCTTAGCTTACAAGGTGATTACAGTGACTGCAGCTGAGATCAGCCTCTATTCAAAATCCTCAGAACAATAAAGTCTGGTTTAATAGCAAAGGGTGCTGTGGAGATTGCTGCTGAGTGTCAGGAGGACTTCTGTTGTGGTTATGTAGCAGAAGCAAAAGCTCCTGAAAGCTGCTAGTTTCCCTGGTGTATTTACTGTCTCTATTGGAAACGTCTGACTTGTGAATATATACCAGAAGAGGAGCAGAGACCCAGTGTGACAGCTGCTGGGGCCTTGAACTCTGTTGAGGGCAGAGATGTTGGGTTAAAATTAAGTGTTTCAAGGAATCTGTTCTGAAATCTTCTTATTTTCAAATTTTAAAAAGAGCGATCAGAGATCATCAAAAGTCGTTTCTAAGCATTTGGAGAGTTCTGTAGAAGGTATTAAGCAATTATGAGAAGTTTTAAAGTAACTTTAAAGAGTCATTAGTATACAAAGTGTGAATTTTCAAAACAGCATCCAAAATGTCAGTGTTTGTCTTTGCAGCCAGCCTGTTGGGATTCTGGGTGATGAACTCACTTCCTCAAGTATTTGTGACCTTGCAAGAAAAGAGAGTATTTCAAGTATAAATTTCCTCTGAAATTCTTGACTGACTTGTTTTTGAGTAATGTGGATTAGTTCCAGACGAATTCTATCCTCATTTCTGGTAAATGCTAATGAACTTTGAATCTACTTCTTCAGGGGGATTTTGGCAAACTTATTTGCTTGCTGGCAAACTTATTTGCTTAAGAAACACATACTGAATTTGGCAGATAATTTCTTTAACAATAGTTACAACTATACAACAATCCAAACACTTCATATAAACAAGTTGAGCAAGAAATACTTCTATCATTCTACAATAATTTTTTAAAAATTATTCTGAATTTGAAGATTGTGATAAAATAACTCAAGAAAAGGTAAATTCCACCTCAAACCCTTGCCTTGGTTTTGATTTAAATTTTAGTAGACTTTTTGTTTGTTTGCTATTTTTTCTGAAATAATTGAAACATAAATAGTGTTTTTCATCTCTTTCAGCCAAAAAGCAAAAGAAGTGATGTACCCAGATAGCATTGTCATGAAGTGAAGAAATTTAGTGTTCTCCAGCCTGTACTAATAGTTGTCCCTGTTCTTCTTGTGGAATCTGCTTATCCTGTAGCATTTGGTCCAGGGCCTCTCCAAGTTGAAGTGTAAACAGCTGGTTGGAGAACAGTGTTTTAGCAACATCTGGTTGCTTTAAAAGGAATCTGAGGCACATTTGGAAGAACCAATACATTAATCAGAGTGCATGGGATTTTAGCTTCTGATCTATTCTGATCTGTTCAGAAAAGGATGCTGATGGAAGGTCTGTTCCTCTTAATTCTTGTGTACAACGTTCCTGTATCAGAATTTTAATTCTGGTCATTCTTCCAAGTCAGTTTCTACAAATTAAACAGTAATAAGCTAAAACTGATGGACATACTGAGGACAGCCTCCAAACGACTACTTGCAGCCCCCCTATAAACTGGACAGAACGATTGCAAGCATGTATTTTAAGTCTATGCCATTGAATGATCTCAGCAGACCTTCCCTGTGCAACTGTTTCCCCTCATTTTTCTTATTTGACCGTTTAGCATTTCATTTGCTCATTTGAATTGATACAACTTGCTTACTGTGTACATCTTTTCATCCTGTAGTTTGATGGTTATTGTGGCTTCATGCCACAAGCATCAATGTAAACTGGTAAGAACATCTTGATTTTTTTCTGGTTTGGGACATGAAAAATAATTATAAGTGTCACTGTGGAAGATTGCCTTTGCTTAGAAGTTTGTTTTGTGATTAATCAATACTCCAAGCAAGTGTCAGTGTCTGACATTTTGAGGAAGAACTTGACTGAGGTTAGTCTTTTGGTTTTACAAGACAAGTGATGATATGCACTACAAATTCTTCTGGCAGAAATATGGCAGTTGTTTCCTTTGAGTCAAGGAAAAGATGCCTAGAGAGGGTTTTTACAGTGGGAACATTTTAGGTGTTTAGACAAAACCTTTTTATTTGACCACAAGAGGGTATTGCAGTATCAGTTATACAAGACTTTAGCTAATGTTTGCCTTTATGTGCTTTGGCTTATTTTTAAATACATATTTCTCAAAACTGATCATTTACATTAGGTAGTAGTTAAGAAAATCATCTTTTGTATGCCAGTATTTGATGTCCTTGTCCAAGGGAAATTTCTGAGTTGGTTTTTCCTAAAATTTGTAGTATAAGGTTCTTAAAGTTTAAGAGGTTCCCTTCACCGGACAACAGAGACTTAGAAAGTTACTCTGAAACACTGAAAACTTCATGGAAATGGCTTGAAAGGATACATCAGTCACAGAAGAGAAATAATAATAGGAGGTGAATGTGTTGCTGTTTTGTCTGGAAGTGTCCATTGGTCCAGGATGGGAGCTGGCAGTCAGTGAGACTCTGATCTAATTTTTCCATGTGGTTTTACTTGAAGGAATAAGTTCTGAAATCTTTTTTTAGCTCATTTGTGTTTCCTAATTTTCTAATTCACACCCAATTCTTCTACAGTATACATCCAATGTTGGTTAGCACTTTTTTTATAACTCAATACTGTGTTGCAATACTTCCCTACAAAAGTTGTGTATTCTGAACTTTCTGTGTTGCCAAATGTTTGTGCCATGTTTTGTACAGTTAAGACCATGAGAAAGGGACCTAGAAGGATTTTTGGATTCACACGCTCCTAGGTCTACTGCTGAATTTAGGAGAAGGTGCATGGCATGCCTGCATGTCTCTCAAGAAGCTCATCTTGTAAAGAAAACCAATCATATCACATTTTCTGTGAGGATCAAGTTTCTGAGGTTCTGATGGTGGCTGATGGACAGCAAGGCAATTTTCATACAAGAAAGTTTGAGAGATATTGCAGAGATTAAAGTAGCACACACATTTAAAAACCTGGGTGCAGTGCATATGTTCTATGCAAATAAGAGGCAGGAACAAAAGCTGGAGGAGAGGGCAGCCCTCTGGAGACCAGCTTCTTGGAGCAGGTCACAATCCGGAAGATCTCTGTCACTTCATGACGAGTGAGGAGATCCCCATGGAAATCTTTCAGCACAAGCAGTGTTTCCTGTCTGCCTCAAATAGTGGCATTTGACTTGTTATCATCATCTTCCTCGAATGAATGAAGATCAGCCAAGTCAGTCAGGGTTGCAGGCTGGAAGGTGGGCCGTGGGGATGGCTGGCAGAGCAGGCTGTGAGTGGTCCGTCAGAGGACACCAAGCACTCAGCAGAGAAGTGACATTTGGCAGGGCATGAGCACAGTGATTTTTTCATCAGCCCCGGGCATTAAGCACCAAGGGCTCTGGAAAGCCTGGAGATGGCAGGTCCTGCTGGTGAGCCATGTCTTGATCTGTCAGGAGCAGAAAACCTTGGGTCTCTGTATGCAGCCAAAAGGAAAACAAATCCATCCAGCTACCACTTTGTAGTCAAATTCCTTTTAAGCAATTTATGTAGCTGGTTGATTAAAGGCATAATACATTAAGTTTTGCTGTGGGTTTCTTAAAAAGTATACTTATTTAATATCTTAATGGAGATCTGCTGATAGACCCTGGCAAGTGGAGTGTCTGTTGCGTCAGCAGCGTACAAATACCATGGGGGGAATGTCTGCTTCCAGTGACACAGAGTCTGACACTTCAAAATAAAACTAAAGCTGTAGTACAGACTGCAAGAAATCTGTCTTGATTTTTTTTTATCCCTTTATAAAGGTTGCAAAATATGTTAACTACTGATGTGCAGTTTTCCCTATTTGAAGTAAAAATCATTTATTTGGGCTAGTGTGTGAGTAGGAATTTGAAGGTATCTGGTTTTAGAAGAAAGAATTATAAATATATGTAGCGTTCCTCTCTGGGTGAGTAATCTTTTCAGTTGCTATTTCACCTAATTTCAGTCTTAGAGGCCAGATCCTGTCAAGACGTGCAATATTGTATGGACAGCCAAAGTTATCTTCATTAGAGTTGAGTTCATGTCAAATCCTCACCATAGCAGGGAGCTCTGGTAACTGCACAGTGGCGCTTGGCTTTGTTCTGTTCATCCTCACCGTTGGCTCGCACAATTTGTTAGCAGGTCTAGGAGAACTGCAGGGCATTAAGTGTTGAGTACTTCTGCAGAGGCCCTGCTTTGTGCTGCCTGAGCACCCGTGGCAGTGGTTTGGCCTCTGAATCTGGCATGGCCCTGATTCCTGCACTCCTGGAGTCAGCAGCTGCTCACAGAGTCAGTTTACAGGGCAGGGAGACTGCATCACAAATACTACAGTGGCTTGGTTTTCCCTCTCTGCTACCTCTAGCACTGTAGTACCTACGGAAGTATTTTGTCCTGTGAATTACATTCCAGTTGTGTATAATTACGTATTTCAATGCTCAAGACGCTCTTCCAGTTTGGGTGTTTTTTGCATTATTCTCTTGCTTTTACCTATCTCCTCTGGCCGTTAAGAATGTAATTTGTTGATCTGAATTTTGGTACACTGAATGTTTAATTTACCATCTACTCACCATATTCATAAAATACATTAACTTTCTGTTTTAATGTGAGAAATCAAAAATTCTCTGCTACAAGTTATGCAAAGTTTTCAAAACAGAATACCTAAAGTTTATTTTAAATTGTGTGTTACTATTAAATAATTAGTGGTACCTGGCTTTTAAAATGTTCCTCACCTTTGTTAGTTTTGTTGGCTGAGAATTGAACTACTTCCTCTTAGGTTTTTTTGAGGTAACTGTCAGAGTCATAAATTGGGAAGCCTTGTCTGAAAATGTCAACAAGAGCTTTGTCTATTTTTTCAGCAAAGCTTTTAGCATCTTCATTGCAGCTATTAGTGTGCTATTAGTATTTCCTTTTTAACTGTAGCAGCTAGTGTTAAATCACACTTCAGGCAAATGTTTGTCCATCTCTTAACTGTTGGAGATTGGAAAGAAGTTCTCCCTTAAGGCAGGATGTTCCCATAATTAGATGTAAGGGTGGGAGAGGGGGTGTGTGTGTATAACTTTTTCTTTGATACACCAGAATATGGTGGCAGATTTTCAGAGATGGTGAGAATTCAGGTCTGAAGGGACCTCAGGAGGTCTCTAGCCCAACCTGCTCCTCACAGCATGAGCCATGAAATCAGACCAGCTGGGCAGGGCTTTATGCTGTTGATCTTGAAATCCCCCAAGGATGGTGACTGCAGAGCCATTTTGGGTAATGTGTCTCAGCCTCAGGGTTGCCACTGTGATGAAGATGTCTTGGCTTATACACAGTCAGAACCTTTCCTATTTCAGCTTGTGCCTATTTTATTTCATTCCTCCACTGAGCCATGCTCTAAGCAGACTTACTGTGTCTTTCCAATAACCTGATTGCAGTTACTGGGACTCTGCTCTTCAGTCTTCCCACAGCCTTCTCTGCTCCAGGCTGGGCAGAATTTGATTGCCAGATGTGTTGTTTGTGTTACATGGCTGTGTCAGACCTTTACCTGACCTGCTCTGTTCTCTGTCCCTGCCTGATTTGACCATTTACGCTGCTCATGCCCAGCAGGGCAGATGCTCCATGAGATCTAGAAAGGAAAATATCAGAGTGTACTGGGAGTGCACAGTCCATTTTGGCATTCTTTTCTTAGATCACCTGCACTGTTCTGTGGTCCAGTTCAGCCTTATTCCTTCTATGGTTGTATTGAGCTTGACTGTTTTGCTGTAGAGTTAGAAACTTTAGCTCCCTGAAGAAATGGACATCCAGAACAATGTGATGTCTTCCTGGATGTGTTTGGAACTTTTTCTTTTTAGCTCAGTTGTGCAGTCATTCACATAGGAATACTCAAACAGGCAAAACTGAAAGGAAAACAGCTGCATTCCCAGACCTTTAGGCCGCAGTAGCCAAATAGTCTTGGAAAAAAATTTCAGACTAGATTTTCACTGTACCAGGTGCTTCAGTAATGATCTTGTTATGGTGTGATGAAAAGAATGGGAGTCTGCCTCTTAGAATAGGCTGTATTCCAGTCTTCAAGACAGGTCCCAGTTTCTAAGAAACCTTTTGCTTGGGTCACTTACTTAAATTTAGAATCCTCCCAGAACAGTATACGGAAATACAACTAAAAGTACAGTTGCAGAATTAGGATAAAACCCTGCTTTCTTGCATGTGGTCATTTAATGAGGAAAAGGGCAAGACCTTATCCTACTTTTTGTGTGAACTACCCACATAATATACACGTGTACAGTATGCGTATCATATAGCTCTCTTTAAAAAACCAGCTCTGATCACAGTGGTGATATAAGTGCACCTACCAGCCTTTTCTATGTAAATGTCATGAAAAAACTTCAGCCAAACTGAGATTACAGAAAATTGTCACCCTGTTTGACATGAAGCATCTTGAAATGTAGTGAGACCAGTGAATCTTTAATGAGAAACGGGGTTTCCAAATGCTTCCAAGTTCTGGAGGCCCCAGACAGACAACAGAGCTAAGCCTGACAGCATGAAGAGCCCTGTGTCAGTTGAGGTATCCTACAGCTTCCAGCATTCCTGGCACTTAATAGCAGGTATCTCAAAGTTTTGAGATATTGTGCTACCTGGGTCCTTGGTTTCTGGGCAGACTACTCAACGTTTCCATATGTTTTTAAAAGAATGGAAAAAAAATGCAACCAAATAGGCATATTAGATGGTTTTTTAAATTCTTTATCTACTTCAGCATTCCAAGTCCTTGGTAGGTTAAACCACAAAAATAAACATTTTGTAAATCTTTGTTCTTGTCTGCTGACCATGCTAAGGATCCTTTAAATGTATTCTAAAATGTTTAAGACTGACTAACCTGTGCAAAATTATTTGGGTCAGTGAGATAATCACACACAGAAGCATCTACTGCCATTTAGTTAGTCCTAGGATAGCTGAGAAGTCCATGAAGGGCCACCAGATCCATAGCAAAGCTGCAAGAGACCTGCACCTTTCGACAAAAACAGGAGGGACAGGCAACAACATCTGGCTGTCACATTGCATTGGATGACCATGAGTGTGTCAATACTTCACATCTTGACATCCAGCCAAAAGTGTTATTCAACTGAATCTCGCAGTCACCTCCACTTGCTGCATTAAGGATTGTGCCGTGGAGTTGTCCTGGAAGATGCAGCCTGTGGGCACTCTCCGACTGCTGCTGGGGGAGGTGAGGTGCACCTGCTCTCCAGCTGCTCATGGCTGTCAACACTGAGGACCAGGGAAGGGCAGACCGCCCCTGGCCTGCAGGGTGGGTTAAACATCTCTGGGGTTCCTTAACCACAGCTGGTTTCACTCCGAAGATCCGCACTTCCTGCTACTGCACATGTGTTCTCTACACCTCCATTACATGTGGAGTGGCAGAGATATCCTTAAAGGAGTCCTATAGCAGCTGTTGAACATGAGATTTACTGTGAGGGAGAGGTGTAATTGCACCTGTGCTTGGAAAAGAGTGCCAGGGCCCACTCTCTGGATGGGAATCATAAACATTCCCCACATTAGTGAAGAAGTTTGTACTAAGTGATTACGTTATATTGCAGGGTCTCTGTTACTTAATTCCTGTTTAAAAAGGGACTTAGCCAGGGGCAAAGGAAGAGGTTGTGCGAGGGACTTTATAGAAAAATAACTTAACTTTCCAGTTCTTCTCTCTGTTTGATAAGGTTAATATTCCTAATTCCAGCCAATTTTCCCTCATAAAAGTTTGTTATATGCTTGAACCTGGCAATTGGAGGATTGAGGATGTGTTTGGACTGCCTTTTTATCCAAGTCTGATGATGAAAACAACTTATTCCATTAGCATAAAACAAAAAGCCCAAGCCTTCTTATACTTGTAAGAGAACAGTTTACAGAAGCTAAAAGTTTTGCTGATGAATGGGAATATCAGTTTTGGAAATAACCTGCACTGGCTCTGTAGTTGAAATGGTACCATACTCTTGCAAAAGGCTAATATAGGGATTTTGAATAAAGCATTTCTTTGCTGTATACATTTGCTCTTTGCCCTTTGCTTGTTTCCATTCTGCCAGGGTGTCATACACTTGCCATAGTGGGAATATTCTCCCAGGCTGCATACCTTAGCTTGCACAAACCTACTATTTTGCAGGAGGACTAGAAAACAGCAACAGTCAAAGCAGATTTTTCAAACTACTTCTTTAAAAAAACCTTTGTCCCCAAATACAGATTAAAGTACAACTTTTAACCAAAAAAAGTTTCTCTCTTCTGTATGTCTTTGTTTGTGGTGAGTGTTCAGATTCATCAGTGCCTTGGTCTGTGGTGGCTCCTTTACTTTGCACATTCTTTTTTATGAGCTCTGCTGTTGGGATTGTTGTTAGCTGGGAGAAGTAAATAGACTTTGAGAAAGAGATCACACCATGGCAACCTTCATCTTCTGTTTATGGTTCAAATAAATGTCTGTGCTGTGGAAATTTATGTCCTGAAGAATTTTCTAAACTAGAACATTAATTGGTTTAATAACAAAAGGATTACTGCAGATAAATTGAAGACAAATCTACATTCAATATTTAAATGGTGAATAATTTTTTTTAAACAATTTTTATTTTTTAAACGCTGCCATTGACCATGAGATCATCTCAGTTGGTCAGAGCATGGTGCTAATCCCACCAAGTTTGTGAGGTCAATCCCAGTTTGGGCCACTTACTTAAGAGTTGAACTCTATGATCCTTGTGGGTCCCTTCCAACTCAGAAGGTTCTGTGAATCTGTAAATTATACATCACAGGCACTCAGTAGGGAGAGAGTATTTTTCACTTATTTACAATACCAGAAATTACATGACTGTTTTGAAGGAGAGATTCCTGTAAGCATCCAGCAGAATATGAGTTCTCCCACTAAAATCAATATTAAAACTCACCTTGTTTAATGGCAGCAACTCCATGTGTGCTTTGAACACCTAAACCTATCAGTTTGTAATTTCCTCGCCTTTTAGTAAAGAAATAGATTTTACTCAAGCAAAACATCTATTGGCTGAACTGGATGTTTTGCTCCCCTCTGAACATCCTGGCTGGAAGGAGATCTTGACCTTTAAAGGGTGTGCCAGGAAAGGACATTTTTCCCTTCCTGCAACTGATGCTAAGACACTATTGCTGGCAGTACTTTGGGTTTGCTCTTTTCTTAATAGGCAAATCGACAAGATTTTATTCCAAAGTGTAAGCATTCCTTATTCCTTAGAGATTTCAGCCATACATGTTTGTCCTTCAGCTGGCTTGCCTTTATAGTTGGCCAGTGGTGCAGAATCCATGGTCAGGGGAAGTGTCAGTGTGGGATGGAGTCACCATTTGGGAGGATCTTCTATCTGGTGAGGCCCTTGTGGGTTTTGGCACAGAGTGGCTGAATAAGCCAATTAGGAGGCAGAGTAGGGTTAGGTATGGTTTTAGGGTATCAGGGTATTTCTCCCCAGATAGAAATTACCATAAAAACCAGTAACTACAGGACATCAGTGGAGCATTAGTCTTGAAATCCAGGGGTAGGTGATCCCCAGAGAGCTCCCAGCATGGTGCTTGCTCAGAGCCCACCTGCAACACACACAGCTGCAGGTTTGTGCCTCTTCTCTCCCAGCTCCCTTCCATCACGTGAAGATTAGCTTGGTGAGGGGAAAGCCAAGCTTTTTATATAGTGCTTGCTGCTATAGAAACCACGAGCTCTGTGACAGTGTGCTCAGCTGTGTGGGCACAGCCGACAACAGCTCCCGACCAGGGGGTGCTGTGACTGCACTCTCAGTTTTCAGTATTCTCTACCAAAACCCAGCTGCCTTCTGAACTGTTGTGTGTCTGTCGCTGCAACGTGCAGGTCTTTAACAAAGGAAATAAGATGCCAAGTGCCTGAAGTTGTTCACACAGTAAAAGAATTTCACAGTTCCCTGCTATAAAGGTTTATCTGCCATTTCAAGTCTGTCTCAACATGTGGATGACATCAAGCCTCAGTTATGACTGTAACTTTCCCCAGAAAGTCACTTTCAGCCATCTCTGTCTCTCCAAATGTAAAGGGCCAGCATTAAAAGAGATGATATATGAAAAGTATTGTGACTACTATGCTTTTCATGACAGAGTTATGATTAAAAAGTTTATAAAATGACTGATAGGTATTTCTGAAGTCAGAGGAAGATGGAGCTGTTTGCTGTGAGGGGAGAAAAGTAATCTGGCATTGATCTGTGGTCAGTGGGACAATGCTGCTTATTCTGGTAAGTCTGGCTTTAGGAAAAAACAGAACAAGAAGAGAGAAAACAAATGTAGAACATCCCAAAGACATCTGAAGTGCACTCTGCTAAAAGTAAAAAGGAAATTATATTCATGAAATGTTTTAAAGCAGTAGATATGAGTGCTTCTTTCTGGTTTTCAAGATCTCTAGAGGAAGTAAAAGGGGCCTGCTGTTTTAAAACCCAAGTTCTGGATGTTATGGCTGAGGCAGTATCTCAAAAACATTTACCTGAGAGACAGATCTAAAAAAAATAGTACTGAGTACAAAAAAAAAAAAAAAACCAAAAACAAACCCACACAAAAACAAAAACAAAACCAACAAAAAAAACCCACAAAAAAACAAACCACATGGAAGATACAGTACAAAATAGAAAATTTAGAAGCTGAACTTGTTTTGGCTTCCAAAACATTCTTCTCAGAGGAACTTGTGTCCTACTGGCAAAATATTGAGTGGGGCTGAGGTGAGGCAGGGACTGTGAATGGAGACTGGGGAGCTGCTGTGGTGGGGAAGGATGAGCGCTTTGAATGCTGACCTCTAGTTCTGCAAATTAGAAGCTAATTTTGTAAGCTTTTGTCCTGCTTTATCCAGCTCCTCTCCTTTCAAACGCTGGCACAGGCTATGTTATATGCGCAGCAACCTCCCCTTTGAGGAAGAAATGTCACAGCAAAATGCTGGTGCTTCTCCAGGTCCCATTGAGTACCTTCTGCAAACCCAGGGTGTCCTTGAATTTTGAGAAGGTAGAGCTCAAAACACAGACAGTAGAAACATGGGGTTGACTAACTGCATACACCAGCTATTGGAAAGTGCATGCTGAAATACATGACTCACCACCTCTGCTTTGAAATTAGTAACCAGTCAGGTTCCATCAGAAGTAAAGATGTTTTGGAAGTACTGGAGCTGATCCCATAGAGGGATAAGGATTCTGACAGACTGCAAAACCAAATCTTTCCAGAAATACTGCTTGATTTACACACCCACTTCTTAGTTTTGAATTATCTAGGATTATTGCTGCCAGACAAACTAAATTGGTGCTGTCATAAGCTCTCAAAGCCACGCAAGAGCAAAACCAGTTCAAGGGGTTTTGTTTTCTTTGATTCTTTAGGGCCTTGCAAGCTGTGAAAAATTATGAAACACCTAAAACAGTGTGAGAGAAAAGACTGTTTGGGATTATACTAAGTAATCTTTCTGGTGGGAAGCACGCAATTATGTACTGTCAGCACATGGAGCATGATGGGACTACAATTTTACCTGTGTTATTCCCCTGGGTTGCCAAAGAAACGGTAATAAGAAAAGTCAAAGTGCTCCTGTTCTCATTGATCTTACCAAACTCTCACAAGCAGCATTGACTGTTATAATTATTTTCTCTTCTCTAAGATGATATCTGATGTCACACATTCCACTGTCAAAATCAGCTGGTTTGCTAGTGCTGAAATCTAGCATAAAACTGTAAAAAGGCCACACTGAAAGAAATGGAATGAGCACATGAATGCTTTCCTTTGCTTTTCTTTAAAAGCTTTATTGATATTGTCAGAAATGAGAAAAAGAAAAGGCTACCAAGTCCAAGAAAATTAATCCTTGTCAATTTTAAGGTGAGTGGGATGACAATGAAGGTCTCCTTGGTGGCTGGCAGCATCGATGGTGCATTCAAGGAAGAGCAGGAGCTCTTTGGAAACTTTTCTTTCCAACCATAGGCCAAGGCAGGTTTGTTTGGCAGCCTTGGGAAATAACAGTGGTGTGCTTTGGATGGACTGTGGGAGACATGAGAGAGGGCAGTGGCAGGGACCTGCTGGAGGACAAACAGCTCTGAGGCAGTCATAGCAATAGGAAAGAAGGAAGCCAGAAGGACTTTTCATTCCCAGTCCCTGTGGAACCAGTACCTAAGGAGGTGGTTGAAGGCTTCCTCCTCACCCTTGTCCTCATTCTCCTCCCCATTTTTCTGCTCATCCTCATCGTCCTCCTCTTCCTCCCTGGCAGAGTCCCGCAGGAGTAGGGTCTTTGGGGCTCTGTGGAGGAGTAAGGCAATGAGGCCACACCGAGGGAATGAGGGAAAGTTGACCAACTGGCACATCCTGGAGTTAAAATTTTAGTATGATTTTTTTCCCTTTTCCTTTTCTATCTTTTGAAAGGGGGTGCTGTGGTCCTGAAGTGTCTTCATGATCCATGCAATCTTGATTTTTTAATCAAAAAAATCTGAGTTTACAGATAAAGAGAGAATGTTGGCTAAAATGAACCCATAAACTGGAGTGTCTGCAAACACATCCCATCAGCTGTTTCTGTAGCCTCTTGTGGCAGCTGCCTGTAGCCCTGCAGCAGAGAAGTTCTGCTGAGTAGTAGATGCAGAGAAAAGAGACTTATTATTACTGTATAAATAAAAGCCCAAGTAGGACAGAAAGTTTATTCTTTAGAGGAAACTAAGCTAAAAAAATTGGGTTTTGGTTGTGGGACTAGAGAGGTTTTTGCTCATTTGGGGCATGAAAAGCAAGGGTGTTCCCTTCCTCAGATTTTTGTGTTCACTTGCAAAGTCTCTGTCCCCTGTTGCCCTCATATGATGAGCAGTGACATATGGATGTTGTGGGAGGCTGGGACTGGGAAGGCAGTTCTCTCAGGTCAGGAGAGTGCCTAGCATTGACAAGTGTAATGCACCTATGGCTGGTCTGCGACTCTGGTTGAGAAGATAAAAACAATGGTTCAGATTTCTTTAGGGTGGTGAGTGCAAAGCAAACCTTAGAAGAGGCTCCTGGAAGCTCTTGGTGAAAGCTGAGAGGTGGACATGCAAGCAGAAATGTTAAAGTTGGGTTTGTGTTGATGTAGTTGTCTACCTTTTCCTAAAATTAATGAAAAGCACTGGTTTTCCCTCATTTTTGAAAGAATTTTCTCAAGTAGGTTTAATAGTATGTGAAGAAGAAATGACAACACCTCCCTGCCTAATTGGCAGCCTGCAGCTTTTATGAGCCTTTCTTAATAACATTTCAATTATTCTCCTTCATACTGAGGGTGAGTGCAAGGTGTAACTTCAGTAAAATTATTACAGCACTATTTTTAATCTCCCTGTGCAGAGTAACACACAGAGTTGGGGTGTCAAGTAGCTCTGGTGTTTGGAAATTACATCTGACAGCCCCAGGCAAGTGTGAAAGAGAGCTGCCCTCTCAAAGCCAGTGAATAGTCATCCTAGCAACTACTGTGTCTGAGAGACCTTTAGGGTCCTTTGTCTGAATGGAGATTTGATGAAACTGAAAAGAAGCCATTGTATGTAAGTGCTTGGAAGAACAGAAAACATTTTTCTTACTGTATTATATAGTTAATAGAAGAAACGAAGTGACCCCACTGGTCAACCTTCCCTCTGTAAATCCTTTCTGTCAGAGCTTCAAAAACATCTGGAAAAATCTTTCAACACAGAAGGAAAGTCCCTAAAGATAATCAAGAAAAAAATGCATTACCACAGAGGTTTCTAATCCTGATAGCCACTTAAGGAGTGGAAGTGGTTTTCAAATTATTTCCACCTGCCCTCCTCCCATGCTGGTTTAAGTCTCTTCCCAGGCATCCATATCCATCACTGAGTGTGCAAGGCAGGATGGAATCACACATTTACTGCAAACAGACCTCTGTGTCGCATAACACATCAAAAAAAAAAATCATCAGCCACAACACTGTGGTCAGTGGCTGCTGAAATACGGCAGGATCTATCATTAGAGGCAGTTATTATGAAATATAGACTATCCTCTGCATATACTATTTTCCCATTTTAGTCTATCTGCTGTGTAAAGTGTCTCTCTGTTGAACCAAGGCATCTTCCCAATCAACAGCCCCATCCATTACAGCTGTGTTGTGCAGTTTGCTTGTAAATGGTAAAAGGATCATAACTGTGTGACTTGTGACAGCTTGTGACAGCAAACAATGGGGCCAGCCTTTTATCATTGCATTTCTGTGGGGTTTTATTTTGGTGTTTGGTTGGTAGCTTAGCTATGAATTTTCATAAACCTGAAAATTTTCATGAAAATTTTATTCAAATAACCAACACAGCATTTTGTATGATTTTTATTTCTTTCCTTGTTTTCTAGTAGATAGTGGTTCTATTTAGTGTTTAGGTTAGTGGTGAAATTAAAGTTCTCTACAATTTCAATATAGTAAATATCTCTACATTAAGAATTTTAAGAAAATTTCATTTACTCAGTATATATAATGGAACACATACATGTTCTATGCTATGAGTACATCATGACACGTGCATTGTGCATGAATGCTCCCATATTACACACAAAGTGTTGAAACAAGGCAAGTTTTGACCAAAACCCAAAGAGATCCCAGGATGAAGGCAGCCTTTATTTGCATTTCCCTTTGGGTGTCTGAGAAGCCCCAAGTTTTTTTTGCCAGCACCTGTTTCTGTTGTAGATCTGTGCTCCCACTGAGGAGCTGCTTACTGAACGCAGGGGGTACCTTGCCTGCAGATCAGAGCACCTAGTTTAGGTGCAGGAAGAAGAAAGCCACACAGAAGAAAATCAGCCTGGGTGTGTCCCTGGGCTGCAAAGTTCTACCAAAGGGGCAGCATCTGGTCCCCCAGATAGAAAATTGCTTTGAGAGATGCTGTTCCTGGTACACAGGATAGCTCTTTGGCTGTTTCTGTTCTCCAAGGTGATGTGTTATGATGAACAAACAAACATGAAGCTCAGGACTGCATCTCTCTGCCTCCAGAAGACACCTTTATCCCCGTTGTTTAAAAATTTTAAGAGTCTATTATTCAGGCTTTATATAATTTAATGCAAATAATAGCAATAATATGAGTAATAGTAAGCAGCTTTCTTTCTTGGCATTGAGCCTGGTAAGTGAGACTTCTTTATTTTTGTGATATTGGGATTGATTCAAACCAGACCTCCTGTACTTGGAAAAAATGCTCTTGTATATATAGTGGACTTTAGGCACTTATTAAAATCTCATGCCCTGCTCTCATGAAGTTAGTAGTGAAATCCTCATAGTCAGAAAAAAACCCCAAATCCCTAACTAGGTACTGTAAAAGAAAAGCATGCTCTAGTTATAGGTCTTGCTTAATGGTACAGTCAAGCTTTGAGGATGCTGCCCTGTTTTCAGGATGCAATTGGAGAGCAGCCCTGGGCTCCTCATCTGGGCGGTTCCCTGCCAAAAGCGCTGCAGCTTGGCTGGGTGGGAGGCTGCTGCCACATGTTCTCTCAGCTGCAGGGCTGTTGGGTTGCTTGCTGTCAGTAGGGAAGGTGTGACTAACTCCTTTAGGACAGTGTTTTGACAAGATGTACAATCTCACAGGAGTACTAAGAGGTTTGCTGCCAAACTCCCAGATCTCTTGCTGTTCACAGGCAGAGAGGCATTTTTTGATTCTGAGTTTTATGGCTTGAGTACATACATTTTATCTGCTGGTATAAAGCAGTTCCTGAGCATGCACTGCCAAATTTGAAGTTACATTGAAATTGTAACAAAAGATATTGCTAGAAATATTGCTGGGAGAGAGGAAGGATTTATCAAATTATATGGAGGGAAAAAAAAGTATGTTCTCTTTATTAATTTACAGGAGTTGCTGAACAGTTTTTGTAGAAAGTTGAAAAGGATCAGTCTGAGGCTGAGGTCAGACAGGGAAATGTTCAGGCATGATGATTAAGGTTTATAATCACAGAACTTATAGTCACAGAAATTTATAGTCACAGAAATTTATAATCACAGAAAACCTGGTTTTAACAATGGGAAGGTCAAGATATCCTCACTCCAGGCAGCATGTCCAGTCTCCCTAGCGTAAGTTACCAGTCTCTGCATAAGGAATTTGTGAAAATTGCTGTCAGCTTCCCCTTGCACAAAGTCCTGCAAGGGCTGCTCGCCTGCCGGGGAAAGCACCCTTTTGTGATTGTTGGGGCAGTTTTCCAGGGGGCGGGTGAGGGCCCGGGGCGGTGCGGCCGCGGCTCCGCTCCGTGCCCGGGTACCAGCCAGCAGAGGGGAGCCGACAGCCGCGCATCCATCTCCGCCCGGCGCGGGAGAGCGCAGGCTGCGGGGGGATGAATGAAAGAATGACTGAATGAACGAACGGATGAATGAGTGTCTTCCTTTGCATATCCAGCTGCTCTGATTTTTAGTTTCCTTCTGTGTTGTAGAGGTGCTGGCAGTGGGCTTTCTAGGGAGTTAGGATATTTAAAAGTGATGTGTTGATGACATAAATATACATCAATTCCCAAAACAGTGAACATTTTTTTTTTCCCCTGAACATTTTGTACTAGATGACATGAAATATCTCAGAGCCTCTAAATGAGTAATACATCAGCAGGTTAATGAACCAGCATTATAGACAAGATCTTTAGACAGAACTGCATATCTGATAATCACATCCCCAGTAATTTTGTTTTACTGGAATATTCCAGCTGTCTCCTTTCTTCACAAACTATAAAGGGACAGAAGTAAATGGACTAGAAAACATCATTTAAAAATGTTTTTGTCCCTTGCTTATGCAATGACTTTTGCCTTCTCTTCAGTTGTTTGAGGAAGGTTCTCATTTGTTTTCCTGGCAGATTCAGCCTGCACAGAGCCACAAATCATTCACTGGATTTGAAGGGTGACCCTGTTCTGCTCACAAATGGTGCTCCTTTTCCCAGCAGAAGCCGAAGACAGGAAGCCAGCAGCAGGAAAAGCTCCAGCAGTGTGGGTGGGGTAGATGGAGAGAAGACCACTAAGGGGGTGAAGAGGGTGGAGGGTCAGTGGTTACTGTGCAGCATCAAAGGAGAAAGGGAGGATGCACCTTTTGCAATGCACTAAAGCACTTATTAAGGTGAGAGAGATAATGTGGGAGAAGGGATGACACTTGGTGAGATCAGAAATATTGGTGAGAACAGATTTTGCAGTGGGGCTCTGGCAAAACTGAAGAACACGAATTAGTAAGGTTAAAGCAGAATGCTGGAAGAAGCAGATCAAAAATCAAGAGGGAAGAGGATGGGCAATATCTGTGAAATAGGAGGAAGGCGAGCGCCAACCCATGTGGGTTCCTGGTGACGCCCCAATGCCTGCAGGCAGTGACTGTTCTCAGCTCTCCCTGTTCCTCAGTTTGGCTTCTATAAGATGATGGTGACTTGGCTTTGTGGGTTCACAGGATTACTCAGATTATTCATGGAAAGGGCCTCATGAGATCATCTAATCTTTTGCCTCATCTTCCCTTCTCCCTCTCTGCCTCATCTGATTAAAGCTTTTCTGTCTCTTACATGTAGTGCTACCACAATGGTTTTGAGTAGATCTGTGAGGTTATAAATAGTAAAACCCCCTGTCACCAAGGGACCTCAGGCTGGTGGATGCACAAAATCTCAGCACCTATGCAAGGGAAAAGGAAAGACAAACACTAGCAAAGAGGGTGTACATTTCCTCTGACTTAAATGTGGTTATATCCATGCTTGTGATGCCTAAATTCTCTGTGTACTTGCAAACTTCAGAGTTGCCTACTTGAGGCACTGTTCCTGGTCATTCTGTACAAACTTCATCACAAATGTAATGCCACTGAGAGGTGAAGTGCCACAAGTCATGTGGCATGGAAGAGCTTTGCATCAAAGCCTCTGATCAGACGCCGATAAATGTGATTCCTGAATGTAGCACTTGCTTTCTGAGCGCAAGCAGTCAGTTTCTATAAATTACCCACCAGCTTCAGGAGAGGTATGTTCCCTTTGTGTTTTGTATTACTATTATCTTATTTTCACGCTAACCTCTACTTTCTGAGATTTAATAGGATATTCTTGTAAAGTTATTGCTTTAAAAACATTATATCCTGCTATAGTTTTGAAGAAACCAGCTGTGCCTAGAAGGTGGAAAAACTACTTCCCAGGAGGAAGGAGGGAAGTATTTCAGAAGGAATACGGTGTGCTTCATCCTAAAATATAAGAGTCAACGTGGAGAGCAAGGTGGAGCCATGATTCTCCTCCCAACTGGGCTGGAGCAGCAGCAGCGACTGCCCAGCCCTTCCCTTTTCCCTTGCCAGTCCCATGGGAGGTTGACAGCACTCCTGTGTCCAGGAGACACCATTTCAGACAGCTTTGCTGATGTTCCAAGTCATCCCTGCGGGGTTGTCTCGGCACCCGTGGTGCAGCTCCCAGCACCACAACCACTCCAAGGCCGGGAACCAAAGCACTGACTAACCTGCTCCTGATTGCCTGGACTGCTGCTTCTTTTGACTTTGTCTGTGGGGGTTCATTGTCCCTGTTGGAGAGGCTTTATTGCTGCAAAAAAGCTTTTCTAACTCTTCTTCTATTCTGGGGAATTATGTTCTGGAAAGGTAAACTATATATATTGTATGGAGAAGAAGGACACTGATCTTTTACTTTCTGACATTTATTAATTCATTAAATACCCCTTTTCTCCTCAAAGTGAGCTTTGTTTAAAGGTGCCTGGGAATGAGACAGGTAAACACATGCACATACATGTATGGAAATTGTACCAGTGGTCATACTC
Organism: Donacobius atricapilla; assembly: GCA_013397315.1. NCBI lineage: Eukaryota > Metazoa > Chordata > Aves > Passeriformes > Mimidae > Donacobius > Donacobius atricapilla. The sequence goes on along the minus strand of WBMY01006136.1, from coordinate 582,085 downwards.
ATCATTCTTTCTGAAAATTTTAATTCCCTTCTCCATCTACTGTCGATGATTTTTGAATAGAAAACATCATTTTCCCTAGGCAGGATAAAAGGCTTTTCTCCGTGAGCTGACTAAGTCTTTCAAGTGGCTTTGGTGGGCCATCGTTAATGAGGCACAAAAGAATAATCAGCTGGTTGTTTAGAGAAAATGAAATTATAGGCTGTCATGAGCCAAAATGCTATGATTTTCTCAATCTCACTCCACTTGATTGGAAAAAAATCTTGCTGGAAGAAAAAGCTTACATTTGAATGTTAGCTACCATGACTGCTTCAGCCTGGATGCAACAGGCACACAATTTTTCATATTAGAAATACATATTCCTTTCCACCTCCTTTGCCTCCATTTTCTGCAAATGAAAAGAGGATGAAGTTAGCATCACCTCAAATTTTGAGGGTTATTGAAATTTGGAAGGATGGGTTCATCTACCCTGAGCATTTTTGCCTCAAATGCAGGAAACATTGGAAATATTGGGGCAGAAAAAAAAGACCGCCAACAAAAATTCCCAAACCCAACTCAACTAACCAAAACTAGCAAAACCCAACCAACAAAAACCAACCAAACAAACAAAAACCCAAACAAAATCTTAAGGACTTTTCTGCCTCATATTTCAGCTCTAACTGTGAACAAACCCCTAGAGATATTTTTGGAAATATAACCCTCTTTGGGCTGCTCTTCACTACTCAGAGAGATTTTTCCAGGATACTTCATTATCTCAGGCAGGCAAGTGGCTGGCAATGGCTGAGTGGTTAACTGTAAAACAAAAACCTTTCAAAAGTAGAAAGATTATGTTTGCATGAGCCTTTACTGAGAGGCTTGAATGTTCACAGTCCTTGCATGAGAGCCAGGCCCCAGCTGAGGTTGCAGAGGATGTCATTGCACACCTATGATCTCAATTATAATTTATCATTCAGGTCACAATAACATGAGTGACTGAGAATTTTTGTTCAGTGCAGATTCACAGCCACACAAACAAAATATTTTTAAAAAATCTTCTGTCAGCATTCCCTAAGGTTCTAACTCCATCTTTTAAATTTCATAGATATGTTTCTTACAGGCAGCAGAAATGGAGTTTGGCTTTTGCTGAGAAGAAATACTGGTACCTCTTGCCTTGACCTTGACCCTTCTGTGTGATATATTCATCAGTTTACAGAGGTATACTGAGATGTCTCTTTGCTTCTCCTTCCTAGCTAATCCAGTTCTGCATTGGTACCACTGTAAAACTATCTCTCCAGAGCCAGACCTTCCTCATCCAGAAAGACTTTCTTTGTAATGCTCCACACATCTTCATGTGTGGCATTTTTTGTATTGTAGCTTTAATAAACTCTTGCAGGAGTATACCTGTCACTTTGAACACATCTCTGCTGCCGGCCATCGAACAATAATCTCCAGTGGTATTCTGCCATCTGGAATAACGGCTTCAGGAATATTTGAATTTCTCCCAGTCCTATCACTCTGGGCAAGCTGTACAGAAATGAGTTATATTTCCCAAAATATCAATATCAACTTAAAAGACAGCTGTATATTGATTCTGTGTCTTGACTTGGGGCTGGGAGTTCAAATATTTACCGACTTTGTAAGACTCTTTCCATTATGGAAATAAGATGTGCCAATTTAAAGTAAGTGCAAATTAATGAGATGAAGAGCTCAGAATGTTTCTCCAAATAAAGGAAGCACTAAAATTTTATTAGGCATGTAGGTGCAGTTAAGATTAACAAACCAACACAATTTTGATTGAGCTCGCTGTATCCTTATTATCCAACCACAGAGCACTGAGCAGTCTGGTGTACAATGGGAGTAGTCCCATTTTACCTGAGCTACAATTCCTCTTGCATATCTTTTAGGCAATCACTTCTCCAAAAGCTACTGAGGATCATTCAAATATAGTTTTGCTTGATGTGAAATCCAGAGGTCCCAGCATATTGTTTCATTTTGGAGCTAACAGATGATTCAGAGATAATATTAATACAAGCTCTTTGGTTGCATAATTAATTTGGTAATGCTCAGATTTTTTTTTTTTCCTTCCGTCATGTCAAGTCTAATTTTTCACTCTGATAGTCTCTCGAAAGGGACTTGCAAGTAATTGACTGAGCAATAGGTGAATTAAGCTACTTTTTAGCTAAGTCCCTATAAATCAAACCATAATATATCTTTAATATGTTCTACACCTTTGGAATAGTGTAGATGGACTAATTTTCTAATGATTGGACATTCCCAACCTCACGCCACTGGCCACCATCTTACACAGGAATCTCCTGAAAGAGTTTTCTCTTCCCATTTTGAATATTTTGCTGTGTGGGAAACTCTTAGAACCTGCAGAAGTAGAGGAAAGTTTTAGTAAAAATACTTATCTGCTAACCAAACAATTCCCAGACTGAGGCACTGGAACAGGTTACCCAGAGAAGCTGTGGATGTCCCGTCCCTGCGAGCATTCAAAGTCAGGTTGGAGGGGGGTTTGAGCAACATGGCCTAGTGGAAGGCGTCCCCTCTGGCAGGTGGGCTTAGAACTGGGTAATCTTTAAGGTCCTTTCCTACCCAAACCATTGTACAATTCTATAAAATGCTCCCAGGAACATTTGGCAAACAGCAGCAGTAAGAGGGAAGTCCCAGATATTATTTCCCTGGTTTGTTCTGATTAGCCTTGTACAATTTGAGATCTTGCTGAACCTCCTTAGTTGTTTGACTTTCCAAGGAGAGCTATATCAAAATTCAGCTTTCAAATCCCCACTCTGTTACCAACTGTGTAATTAGAAGAGGAAAAAAAAAATAATGGAAACAAATCCTATCACCCCACAGCTGGATGAGCCGACATCTTCCTTTCCAAAGTTTAGCCTGCTAGAATAACAAGAGTTTTATTGCCTGCAACCTCTTCTCCAGGGAAGCGCTTACTTGCAGTAATCCAGACAGCAAGCTGAAAGGAGGATCAGGCTGACTGTGTTTGTCCTGTTATTTTTCTTCTGTTATCCTTTATATTGCATTGCCCAGGAGAGGGAATTGGGATAATAGCAGTTCACAGCCTACCAGAAACATGCTGATATAGGTCTGGCCACTCAGAAACATGAACAAAATATTCCTGAATCTTGTTATTTTTTGTATTTTCTGGCCCACAGAAGGCCAAATCTAAATGCGAAATATTAAATTAATTTGGAAACATTCTAAAAAAAGGTTCAGTGTGCCCTTGCCATGCAAATAACAACAATAAATGACCCTGTAAGCATCTGGGTCATTCAGGGTTGTTTCTAACACCTTTCTTTAGCACTATAGAGGCATATATTTGTATCAACATCCTTAGTGTCAGACAATCTAATCTGGCAAATAATCTAATATTTTTGTTTCCTAAATATCAAAACACTCTTCTGACCTTCCAGATTAATTCCAGTATGACAAATTAATACATCTCAGTACTTTTTCTTTCGCTGAGTTAATAAGTGCTGAGGTTTATTTTTGTGACAAAGGCAAAGCATTCCTCCCTCCACTGTGATAATTAATAGTGTTCTTCACCAGTATGGGCTCACAGCAGTCCTGTCACTTTCTATGACTGGTGAAATTATGATCAGCATTAGAGAGTACATTCCTGCTTTTCTACTGGGACTGCTGAGGATGAATGGATGCAATTAAAACCAATAATTGATGTGTACAGTACTATTCATTGGAATCTGTTGAATGCTTATTCTTATATATTGCATAGTTGATGATATTTTAGGTTCTGCCTTGAACCTTTGGATGGAATTTCACTATCTTTCTGAAAGCCTGAAGAGGCACATTAGCCAGAAACTGCAGAAAGGCATACTTTAGTCAAACTCTTTGATAGGTATTTTGGGATTTCACTGGTGTAGCTCCACTGGGTCCTGTGGAATCAGGCTTGCTTTGCAATGTGCCTCATAAATTACTGGAATATGACTTGTCATGTTTCAAAACATCTGTAAGATGTTGAAATCCACTGCTGTTATTTTAAGCCTACAACCTCAGATCCCAGAGACCTTCCTGTGTGCCCAGTATGGCCTGTAACTCCCCTCCTGGTGTGATCTATCAGGAAGGAACAGCTCCAGGGGCTGCCTCCTGCTTTAGCAGCTTTGAAGTTGTGATTTTGGAGGTATTATGCCCTCCTTCAGAGGGTCTCTAAGGCCTTCACTTCTTTACTAAATGCTCTGTAGTTTGCAGTCATGGCAGAAGAAGACAATTGTGTCTCCGGATGAAGTTACAGATATTAGGGAAGGGATTCCTTGTGCTACAAAACCATGTAAATTTACACTTTTCTGTGGAAGCATCTATAAATGTACTAAGGCTTCTAAGCTCCAAGCTCCCAATAAGCTCCAAGTAGAAGCTGGTAGCTGGAGATTTGTGCTGGTTTGAAAGTAAAACCAGTGAAAGACTCCAAGTCAGAAATACAATTTAATAGCAGGGGGGAAAAAAAGTAAAATAAAATAAGTTAAATAATACAACCTGTTAGTCAGGGCGCAGGTAGCAGTCCGGATGAAGTGGTCTTGTTGAAGCAGTGATCCTGTAGAAAAGTCCGGTAGCTCCTGTCCTCTGGGAATCCAGCGGGGTAAGGGCCCCCTGTGCTATCCCAGGTTATATCCAGGTGGGAATGCTTGGCTCCTCCCCCTGGGAGGAGCATCTCACAATGGAATGATGTAATTTTATGAGTCATGCAATGGGTCCTTGATTGCCCATTAAACAGAGATAACTCCCGGAGGGAGTTACCCATGAGTCATACAGCAGAGCATGAATGGGCCCATTAACAGAAGATAGTCCGGAGGGTGGGGACAAGGGGAACACTGCCCCACCTGGTTTCAACAGCTCATGAAGATGGTGATAGAATACATACCTTGTGAATATTTTACATTGTAACCTAGGACAAGACTGTAGCAAACTTTCCATTTCTTAGCTGCACAGAAGGGCTGGGGGAACATCTCCCATTTCTCTTGGGATGTTTCCTGACTGCAGGGCTAGAGCAGCTTGTGCACAGCTTCTTCCCTGGGTCCCAGGGCAAGGTGTGGGTCTGGGGTGGGAGAAGGGTCCTTCTCCAAATACCAATACTAATCTCTGAGGTAGCAGAGAGCACAGAAGGAAAATGCTCAGCCAAGAGTGAGAAGACCAGTACAGACACTGCTGATGGGTGTGCAGGACTGGAAAAGGATTTAGGGGGATTTATCATTTCTGTAGAGAAGAGTATTAACAAAGGCTTATTTTCTGAAGCTGTGAAGGAGCTCCTCAGCATTGGTTGATGGTCCCTTGAGTCTGGAATGATTGCCAGTGTTTGAAAGTGCAAAGAGGAGATTACAGAGAGGAGCCCCAGTGGAGACCTTGACAAATTGTTCAGCATGTGGTCTCTGATCCCCTGGAAAGACTGAGGACATGGAACAAGCACTGGCTGAGGAAAGAGGAGGCACACCAACCCACCCCCAGCTTGTTGCAGTAAGAGCCAGAGAAACGAGAAACAAAGCCACATTCCTGAGAGCTACGCATCACTCAGTCGTGCACTCTCAGACACAACAAAGCTCTTCCTATACCTTATCCCATGGCTCTGAGCTGTCTGAATAGCTGCAGCACTACAGCCTGTACCTAGCTAGAAGTTTACAATAACTATTTGAAACCTGTCCTTGGTTTTTTGGTGGGTTTTTTGTTTTGTTTTGTTTTGGGTTTTTTTTGGGGTTTTGTGATTTGTTGGGGTTTTTTTTCTTTTCTTAGAGGAAATTGTTTCATAGGGAAGAGGTTTCAGAGAGCTCACATTTTTTGAGAAAATGTCTTGACAGCCATCCCAAATATATTTTTGGTTAAGTTTATTTCAAGTAGCAGATATGATCTAAGGTCTCTTCAAGTCAGAAAAAAATGACCCAGGAGAGGAACTGATAAAACACATCTGAAAGCATACACAGAAATTGCAGGGATGTGATGATCCTGAGAAGGCTCTTGAGATGTACCTGTTTCTGTAGGTGGTGGTAATGAGGTATATTACTATCCCATCCATATCACTGATTCCATGTGGGTTATTTCCAGTCTTTCTACTGGAAAAACAGCTTGATGTGGCGCAACTGAGTGCTTCAGTCCATAAAGAGAATATGGCACGATCCCCAAGGATAGCATGCAGGAGACCCAGACCCTCTATTAACCTCTGCTTCCAGTTCACTACATCTATGGCTGAATCCCTCATCTTGTTGTGTTTCTGTCTCTCTTTGTTTATTTGTTTGAGGCTTTTTTATTTTTCTGGGTTAGTCATAAGCTTCTTAGGATTCACAGCCTTAGACTTGCAAGCCTTGTGTCTATACAGCACCCAATGTACCCTGGTCCTATCCACCATCCTCTGGGTAATGGTGATGGCACAGTAATGCCAAGGGGATCTGGAGAGAGAGGGGACACTGATGCTTTCTGAAACTGAAATTGGTGTGTTGGAGTCTCCTGCATCTCCGTTATTTTAAACGGAATGTTTTGCCGACTCTGCTGTGCTCAAAAATACATCAAGTAAATGGGAAAGGGAACAATTTTAAAGCATCCCTAACTTGTCACACTTCTTCATCTCAAACTGGATCACCTTGAGGGTACCAGACACATGATTTATGTAGGTTAAGGTCCTACTGAAAGTGAGATTTCCTAGTCTGGGAGTAGAAGAAATGTTGGGTGACTTGGGTGCTTACTCACTGAATTCACGTATCCACTTCTAACCCTGAGCAACCCCTCAGTCAGCCACAAGGGGAAAGACAATAATTTTAAAATGCTAACACAATGCAAAGAGCTAACTTTAAAAAAATATAGCTAGTGGGAAATAAATGGAAATAAATAAATACACAACATAAATTATGCATTGCAGTAATTTGTTCAGCTACAGTAATAATGGTTTTGTGGGTAGGGATAGCTACTCCAATAACCTGTACAAAACAAAAAAAGTTGTACCCTAACAAAAACATCTCCAGGAAATTAATTTTTATTTAGATTTCACTTTACAAACCATTTTACAGAAACCTGGAAAACTTTTAAAAATCTATTGAATAACATATTTCTTTTGGGAACTAATAATGCAATTTAATTTCCCTCAGAAGGCATGTGGGATCTTTTTAAAAGCAATCACAACATTACACTCCCCTTTCCCACCCCCAAACAGGGAATCCTGGAGGCAGTCCATTAATTATGTAAAAATGTCTTGTATGAAAGTCATAAGTCTTTCTGAATCTGTGAGATCAATCAGATGCTAGAGCTTTAGATAAAAGTGTGAATTGCCAGATTCTGTATTGCCATGTTGTTGCTGTCTCAGAATTTTTTACTAATTTTACTAACAATTGTGACTTGAGGTCTCTGACACCACCAACAGTTTTACTTCCTGTCATACCCAGTTATCTCTGCCAGTGTTGTGCTGGGTGGAAAGGGTTTTAACACAATCAAGCCTAAGTCAGTCTCCAAAGATGAAAAGAAATGGAATTGTTTTAAACAAGAAGTCTGAAAATGTACCATCCTTGTGAATGTGGCTTGGCAGAGCCCCACTGTGTACAGTGGATGCTTCATGAGCTGCCTGGGACTGTTAATCCTCCCAACCCCACAGTGTCTTACAGGAGAATTTCCCTTGCTGTCACATGATGGCCCAGCTGGGCTGCGCAGGAAAGGATTCAGCTTCAAAAAGCAAGATTAAACCTTGTGCAATCCTCTCACAGGGCTGTGCACACATAGCTCTCTCCTGCATCCCATACCGGCTCACTAGACCATGGTCCTTTGCTAGCTGGCGGACTAACACTAATATCACTTATTTTTTTCTGTAGCAATATGTTTTGTTTTGTGAGGGAATATTGGGATAAAAACAACATTTGTTGAAGAGAACACATAGGTGAAAATTTCAGAAACTGGTTCTGATCAGTATTTTTTCTGGGTCTTGTTTTTAAAGAAAAATTGAAAAATATCAAAGGAAATATTTGAAAATAATGAGAAAATATTTATTTCATCCACCATCCTTTCTGTAGGAAAACCTCAGTAATTTCCCTCAGATGTTGCCCACAATACATGCTGTGTGGAGCTGGGTGACAGGACAGCTGCCCACGTTCACTGGAGAGCTCCTGGTGGTGTGGCGCCAGTTGTTTCCATCAGCAGGGCTGTGGCCTTGCAGGACACGGAGTGGGACCTGCTATGGCACTGTGCAGCCGCCGTCCAAATGGTGAAGCTTCTTCCCCGACAGTTTGTCACCTTTAGCATCACCTGTCTGACCTGGGGGTCACAAATCCATGTTGCTCCTCCCTTGTACCCACAGCATTTCCAGTGTTCATAAGGAAGTATTTCCCTTCCATTATAATGGAATGGAGGGCTTTCATCACTGAGTCCAAACAATGAATAAGCACATTAAGAGAATAGATTGGCAATTACTGAGGCCCTAAAATTTTGCAGCAGGAATTGAATACCCTAACTACCATTATACCGAGATCCCATTTACTACATCTACCTATTAGTGTGTGCCTGAGACACTGAAAGGTGCCAGGACCAGCTGGCTGTGCTGCCCTGGCACAGACTAGCCCTGTGTCTGGAGAGGAGGAGAGCCAGTCTTGGAGCAGGGGAGTGCAGTAGCACAGCATGGCCTGGCCATGTCAGTCGTGTTGTGCTCTCTTCTGCTTCAAAATAGGCACTGCACTGAAACAAAAGCTGCGCTGAAATCACCTGCTAAAAGAAACACCAGAAGATCCTTCTGTGCCAACCTGTGAACACTTCATAAGGAATTGCTCGGGATGATGGAGAGAACTGCAGCTGTGACCCTCCTACCAAGGTGACTTTCCTAACACTGTTCAATTTACTAAGGTGAATGTGGCTGTTTTTGGCATAAGAAAAGTAGAGAAGAATCACAGGCAAAGAACACAACCACTGTGACTGAAAATACTTGAGAGGGTGGCAGTGAAGGAGAGGTAGAGGCTGCAGAAACTGCAGGTGAAAGGAACACAGCAAAAGGGTTTACAGTTGCCCTTAGAGGAGTACAGGCTGCTGTTGATAAGTGTAACAGATATTGAGGAAAACAGAAGATTTTTCATGTAAGTGTCCTTGGAATCTAGAGGCAAATTTTTTTGAGAGGGGATCAGCCAGCAGTCTTTGCCTTTTACTTCCAGCACTGCCCCTTCCAGTCACATCGGTGATTCAGATCAACTGCAAACAGTGGCTGATGGATTAACCCTGAATATCAGTGTGACAGCAAAAGCTTTCTGTTAACCTTCAGATGAGCAGCTGCTGGAGAAACTAAGCTGCCTCTCAGCCATAGAAGTTATTTCCCTACCAGTAAACTAAACAAGGTGAGTACATGGGCAGTGCTGGCATGTTTGTCCATCCTGTGGGATTGCTGACCCATCCCTGATACAGCTGTAGGGCAGGACTGCTGTCAGGGGGTGGCTGAGCAGGATCTGTCCCCTCTGCGCAGTGGGGATGCTGGGGATGGCAGAGTCAGCTGTACCGGTGCAAGCCAAGTCATGCCTGTCACCCTCCAAACTAGACAATGTTCTGAGTGGGGAATGAGTTATTTGTAATGAGAATGTGCATAGAGGATATTTAGGAAAAAAGCTTTAATTCACATTTGCATGTATCAGGACAAGCAGCAGAAGGCTAACTCTTCTTTATGGAATGGCTGTCTGCTGCCAACAAAAGCCATGCTACAGAAAGTTTGTTGAACTAAAGCATCAAAAAGACTTGATTCCTTTGGTCATTTTGTACGGCTTTCACATGGGTAAAAAGAGTTATTAAAACCTTTTTTCTTCCTCTACCTTAGTTTCTTATAATGAATAAAAATACCCATAGAAATGCCATCCACTAAAGATGGCATCTCAATCAAATACTGCCCTCGAGGAAAAAAGCCCCAACCACTAGAACAATTCACAAACAGAACAAAAATTAACAGTATTACGTAACACAGATTATGTCCTACTTTGCACAGCTATTTTTCTCCAAGAAGTGATCCTGGATTTTGTAAATGGTTACCTCTTTAAAGGAGGCTATTCACCCAACTTCCCATGACCTGAAAAACATTGTAAAGTGGTTTGATTTTTCCCAGCAGCTCAGTGTTCGCAATTTTCATAATGCTTATGATATTATTTAACAGAAGTTTTTTTTATTATTCCCAGTACTTTGGTTAGAAAAGCTGCTTCTTCATATATAAAGTTGCAAGAACTTTATGTGTTTCTGGCGCTATGCCATTAGTGGAACATATAAGAGTTTGTATTATGTGATTTTCCATTAAAAATGCAGTGCAATTCACTGTATTTAAAGGAACATTATTATCAAATGAGAACTGATTACTGTAATCAAATTTAATCTCCATTTCATGAGGAGGAAATTTATTACCAGCAATCAATTATTAGTGGGAGATGAGAACATGGAAATAAACATAAATGTGACTGGGGTACAGTACTTGTGGCCTCTGTTCACCTGGACATGACATTTGAAATTTATATCCAAGTCCTAATCTCTTGCACTTAAACTTGTAAAATAAACATTAGATAGGGCAAGAGAACCTGAAATAAGGGATATTTTTGAAGGTATGCTTCTGTACCTGTGTGGTAGTTGCTATTTTCCAAACAATATTGATATGAACATAATTATCATCAACATAATTTCAACAGACTCACTGGGGATTAAATGGGGATACGGTCCAAAATGGAGATACTGACCAAAATGGGGATACTGACCTGCTGCTCACTGGCACTCTGTAACTTGTGTAACGTTTCACAGAGGAAGCACAAACATCTATCTCAATGTCAATAGGTAATTCACAGATTATCAGCAATACACCAAGCCCCTTTTTAGGTCAGAATGCAAACTGCCCCAGCTGACTTCGGCTAGCACCCGAGGCAAGCACTGAAACCTGTTGCTGCACATGGAGAAGTGTTGGTCCACTTCAGCAGGTCACCTGTCATTTGCTTGGTGCTGATTCCTGACTGAGAACTCAGGCACTCTGCCTTCACTTGTGCCAAAGAACACTGTGCACTGTGCATTTCTCCATGATTCCCTATGCCTGCCTTTAGAAAAGGCCCAGGGAACAGAGCAAGATGCTCTGAAAGTGTAATGGGCTTATGCAGAGCTTGCTGAGCCTGGATCTGTGTTTCCCTGCCACTGGTCCATCTCACCACAGGGCAGAGCCCACCCGAGCAGCATACCAGCCCTTCCTCACCTGCCTGCTGAAACACTGGGCAGGCTGGGCTGGCTGGTGGGATGGAGAATGCTGCGTTCATCTGCAGCCGATCTACCAGTCTCCATTTCTGTTGCCATGGATACAAGAATGAAGCAATAACTTTATTCAGGATTAGCTATTTTTATTGTAATTACACAACAGGAAATTATTTGACTATTTTCCCCTTTATCTCACCCATAGTTTATTTATGTTATGATGCTTCCAGTGCTTGTAGTGAGCCCCCAGGCACTGACTTGGTGTTGGTGGGGGGCTGCTCCCTGCCGTGGGTGTGGGTGCTGATGGTGCTGGGCTCAGGAGGGCTCAGCACAGCTGGGCAGGCAGCAGCATCCCATGGGCAGGAGCCCACCCAGCAGCACCATGCAGCTGTTATAGACCCTGGCACTGCAGGAGCTCAGCCAAGAATTAAGGTTGATACCTTTTTTGCTGTGGAATGAAGTGAAGTGCAGTTGTGTAGCTGGTGGGTGCAGCAGCCTATGTCCCTGTTTCTGCACCATAGGATCACTGGCAGGTCTGTGTGAAGACAGGTTCAGGAGTGAAGAACCTGTTAGCCAGTTAGCATTAGGAAGTGTGGCTTTGCCAGCAGTGATGGACGGGGCAGTGAGCGCACTGAATGATAACCAAACGCTGATGAGGTGCTCCAGGAGGGAAGCAGAGGAGCGTACAGGCATCCCGAGGCTGGAGCTGTAATGAAGCCCCTTGATCTGTTCGGAGGAATCCTGTCATAGGGTGATCCATGTCATCCTGCATCAAATGATAGAGGTTACCACATAAACCACAGCAGGTATCATCTCACCGCTTGTGTCTCCTGCAATCCAGGCAGCTCTGTCCTGCACTCCATATCTACATTGAAATTCATAAAGAGAAAAGTACTTTAAGAAGACCGCCCCCCCCTCACTGGATAAGAAGAAGTTTTGTCATTGCACCTACTACTGCTACAATTCAGAAGTGGTGAGTTTTTCACTTTCTGCAACACTGATTCTTTTTGACCATCTTTTGGCCATTAGCTATATTGATTTAACCAAGAGGAGATGCTGAGCCAGGATTTGAGAGCCATGAATTAAATTCCTGAGTTTGCCCTGGCCTCTGAGGGGCCATGCCTCACTCAGTTTCTGCTCTCTGCAGTAATCTACCTCCCTGTACCAGCCACACTTGGCTGCACAATGGGGACCTGTCTGGAGCCCCCCAAATGTTCTTTCCTTTCACCTCTGTATTGCATTTGGTCATGGTTCAGGGAGAAGACTGCATGCTCAGGAAGTAAGGTGGATGCTTTCCCTGATCAATAACAAAACTTACTTTTAAAATTGCCCCCAGGAGAGTGTAATAAAAGGACATTTGAACTGATGAAAACTTTGGAGAATTGGGTGCTTTATTTGATGCTTTTTACTAATGAAATTTCTGGTCTCAATGTAATTTTTGTAATTTTTCCACAGGTCATTCTTTTGAATGAGAGTCCTGCTCTAGCACTGTTGCTAACTCAGGAAAATTTTGAAGAATTAGTAATTACTCACTAGTTTTATAGAGAAATGACACTAAAAATATGAAAAGTGTTGCACTAAAAATGTGGTTTAGATTGGTTTGTGGAAGAACCAATGAAGGAAATAGGAGGGTAATTTGAGAAATAATGGAGGCAAACTGCTGAATTATCCCCTTTACTTACTGAGATGTGTGAACCACACATAAATGAGGTTATGGGAAACTCAAAATAGGGTCTGTTGCCTCTGACGGTTTTTGTTGCCATTAACTAGATCTGTCCTAAATCTTAAATTTCATTATTTAATATTAGAAACTGACTCTGTGTTTGGCCATGTGAATAAGTGTGACTTGATTTTTTGGTTTGATGAAGACCAGTTAATTAAGTAGAACAGAGAAGGAGATCCAGCTACATTTTGGTGATAAAATGTAGGCATCTTATGTTTGGCATTTAGTTTTCATTTGATCAGAACTGTTTCACTGGGTGTGCTGCCTTCTCTACTAAGGCACATGACAGCCTTCACTTAACTTCCATTAACATATCACTCTTACTCAAAGCTGATGTTCAGTTCTCTCTGCATCCTGTCAACGTGACCGTCATTAATCTCTTCCCACTTAGTGTGCCACATATTTTTGCCTGGATCCTTTGCGGCCCTAATGGGACACATCCTTTCTTTCCATCTACTTGCTGAAATCTGCAGGACCTCAGTCCATTTGTACCCCTCTGCACAATCAAACACTGGTGAGATTCTTATCTTTAGGAAAAAACAAACTTTTCATGTGTTAGCAGCCAGCTTAAGAAGACAAAACAAGTGGTTATGAGAAGCCAAGCTTGACAGTGCCCCTAATCCAATTAGAGGTATGTCTGAAATATTGTTCTCATTTTGGCCTAAGTGACTGAGCAGTCTTGTGCTAGGATGTGATTAAAATGTGACAGAAAGATCTCGGGTTTATAATCAGATAAGGCCTCAATCAATTAAGATTTAATTATCTCCAAGACCAAAATTCTTAATTTTCAAAAGACCAGTCCGGTGATTTAAGTTTGTTATCACTTTGTAGCAGTGGATGTTAGTTGAGTGATATGAAGATTTTAATTAGAGCCAGAAGCTTTTACATGAAGATATTAAAGAAGCAAAAATGAGTTTTTGAATATATTTTATAATTTATAAGAGTTCTCTTAAAGCGCTCTATCTCTCTTTCCTCAGATTACTGTTGTAGATTTTTCAAAATTGCATCTTCATTTCCCATTTTGGGAGCCAATTCATTTTTTTCAAGGATACTCTCTTGATTTATATTTGCCAATGTACCAAGCCACAGACCTACTGCTGACAACATTTTCCCAACTTGAAAGTACATTTTAATAACTGAACTCTACATACCCAATGGCAAAGAAATTTGTGCAAATTCAATTTTACTTGAAAAGTACAATAAGATTATAACTATGTGGAAATTAATGGACACAGATTTAGTGTGTTTAGACAGAAAGCTAATCTGGAGGAAATCTGTGGAGTTCATTGGTGATAAAAATATATTGTGAACCACAATAGCATCTGTTTGGGGTTCTACATATGAATTTAGCTCTTTAGAGTTTGGGATGTCAATCAAAGGACATTCCCATGGTCAAGTCTCTGTGGTGGTGCAATTTGTCTTGGGCTATGGAGGAGCCATTGCAGGGAAAACCATTGGCTGTGTGTTAGGTTGCAGTTCCCCTGGTCTAGAGCAGTTGTGAGGTTTATGTCACCCGAACAAATTGGATATGCCTGGTATTATTCCTTCTGACAGCATGGATGTTGGTCATATTTGCCCATATAAATGGGCAAATGGTTACCGTGGGCAATGGCAACCACCACGGTTTGCCAGCAGTTGTTGCTAAAATAATGTAACATCTTGTGCAGAAGACTGCAGATGGGAATGTAAGGTGTGGGAGGAAGATACGGAAAATCAGAAAAGGGCAATGACAGATCTGAAAAATGTGAGATAAGGAAGAGTTTGGAAGGACAGGAAGATGTCAGGACAGTGAGCAACTGTGAAAAAAAAAAGCACACGAGGTAAGGCCAGGGAAGAAGATAATAGGAAACTGAAGGGACCCTTGGCAGGAACAGAGAAGACTAGAAAGTCTCATGGATGCAACCAGAAGCAGATGAGATTCCCTTTCCATGGAAAAAAATGCATGCATATGGCTCACTGAAGGCAGATTTGCAGGTAAATGTGGCTCAGATCTGGAATCAAGTGAGTTAATCTTCCCCATACTGAAGTTCTTCCAGCATCCAGCCATCTCTGTGTCTCTAAAGCATTTGAAAGGTATTTCTGAAGCTTGTCTGCATTTGCCTGCACTGTATCAGGCCAGTGCCTAAAATCTCTGTACGGGTCCAGGCTCTCCCTGCAGTCACATCCTGTGGGGCTGTTGGGTGGAGTACCATGGTGGATGTCCACAGCCCGATCAGTGATTTGTTCTGCAGCAGATGGGATTCACAACAATCTGGTTTTGGCTCAGTTTGGATGTACAGGTCAGTGCCAGGCCTCACACCTTTCCCATGGCTAGGCAGGTCACATACAGCATAGACAAGGATCCTTCCTTTCCCCTTGCAGACCAGGTGGAGACATGACATCACTAATTTCTTCTGAATTTCAACCATTTTTTGCATTCTTCTGTTACAGAGCTTTCTTTGGGGAGTTTTCATACAAACCTCACCATGAAATTTAAAGTTAAGTTCTATCCACATCTCTCTATTGGGGCAGGTAAAACATATTTGGCCTAGGCTTCATCTGAAATCACTGTATTTAGAGGCGCCTTCTGGTAGTGCTTTTGTCTTTTGTTATGGCTAGCTAGGACATGTGGGGTGCTCCCAGGCTGGACTTTGGGGACAACCTACATGTGCTGAGGTAACATGCAGAGAAATAAGAAAGACAAACCTCTTTGCCTAATGCAGATTAGATGTCCAACTATATGGTTATAATTTGGTGAGCTAAAGCTCAGTTTATATTTGGCATACACATTTATTTACTAATTAGTTTTGGTTTGTGGTAGTGTGCTAGGAAAAGGTGTGGTTTTGTTCCCTATCCTGGCATCAGAAACAGATAGTCTAACGTTTTAATGGAAATTGCTGTTGCATTCAAATTTGTGGAAAATTAGATTTGATCTTTTCCAGAATTATGGTAATTTCTTTATATAATACTTGTCAGGAGTACACTCTGGTTCTAAAGATTTGCTTTATATATGTGTCTATCTATACATGCTATATGTGTGTTTATATACATGCAGGCATCATATATATGTTTGAATGTATGCTTGGATTTTGAAGTCTTGTAACTCCTGAAGCATTTTGCTTCCTTTTTCTATGCAACACTCTCTGCATGAGGCTGAAATCCTTTCTTGTCTTGGTGAGATGAAGAGCTCTCATTTCATACATCTTTATGCAGAGCCAGAAATCATCCCTGCCTCAGAGCAGGGGGAAAGGAAAGAAGAGGGAGTAAGCTGCACAGCTTCAAAGATGTGACCACACTGACTGGTAGGAGAGCTTTACCTGTGGCAGATGAGAGGGAAAAGCCCCTCAGGATCAGAAAATAACAGTTGAATTGAACAATCTGAATGCAGATTTAGAAAGGAATTCCACTGGAAAGGTACTTTTATGCTTTTGAGCTGCTATGCCCTACCAAGGACAAAAGTGCAAGCATTGAAATGTGCAATGATCAGTTTCCTCTTCTATCCTGAGCTTCTTAGGCAGGACTCAAAGCACTACTGGCTAATGCTATCTTTTTCTGGATTGCTTTCAGACTCTTATGACTGCTGTTGAATCTGGGATTTTCACTTTTTACAAATCAACAAATATGTGGGACATCTACTGTTCACTTTTCTCTTGGCATTTATGTTGTTTATATGGAAAAAGGAGTTGTACAAGGACACAGCATTTCTCTTCCTCCTCTGCCTGGCTCATTCAAAGATACAAGGAGAAGGGAAGTGAGATGAGGTATTTTTTTTTCTTTATAGAGGGTTCTGTTACACAGACAATGAAACTAAATGCCCTGGCATGCTAATGAGTCTTTTATCCCCTTCTATCTTTTTATGATATCCCTATTCTAAAATACCCCTCTTTTTCTCGTAGGTCCGTATGCACAAATAATTAGTTGCTTCAGTCTTCTCTGCTGAGGTTCATTAGCCACTGCTGGGCCAAAAACTGAGATTCAATACTGTGGTTCTCTAAAGTCAGAGCAGGCTGAGTCATTAAGAAATGACTGTGTACACAACGTGGTGGGAGGTAACTTTCTGATCCTGTCACAGCTAAAGAGTCCTTCATAGCACTTATTAGTGACTCATGCAGTATCTTTGATATGTGGAGTGTTTGCAGCCATTTTGGTCACTGCTCTAAATATTATCAGTCAGGAGCGCTTGCTTTCTTCATGTTTAGCATCTTGACTTAAAAGTCATATTTTTCTGGAAAAGAACCTGGAGGACTAGAATCTCTTCTCATTTTCTGAAAGAAGCTAATCCAGAAAGCCTCTGATGGTCTCCTTTCATCTCATCAGAAGACAACACCCTGCAATGAATTCAATCTTTCCAGCCAAGCACAAAACCAGAAAGGCCTGATGCGCAGCACCCAAGCAGTCACTGGCTGATGCTATCTGCTTCTGGAGTGCAATTAGTGCTTGTCTTCAGCAATGAATTTCCAGATACACCAAGTTTCATGCATCGCACAAGAGACTAAGTTATCTGGCCCTCCTTACTGACCCCCTCTACCATTTCTCTGTCTCGCTTTACTTTGAGAGATGTCTTACAACCTCTCACTCTTTATTCCCCTTCGCCTCATGCACCCAATCAGCATCTGTGTGATCTAATCACCTGGATCCAGCAGATTACATCTCAGAAATGCAATGATGTAGCAATACCTGGAAGGAGCCTGTGTGGAAAAGCATCCTGAAGTTACACTAGCAGCCTCATTTCTATAAATCATGTTCTTCAGCAAAGGAAATTGCTACCATAGAAATTTTCTTTGGCTTTCTTAAGTAATATGTTGGTGTCTAAAACAGCTTTATTTTTTTCCCCTAGAGTCTACATTCCTTACACCTGTGTCTCCCTGCCATCTGAAGCACCAAGCTCTTGTTTACCTTCTCTTTGCCTATAAGCAGGCAAGTGAGCAAAAAGATGTGCTGAAACCACACAGAAATTGAAACTGTTGAGATGATAGAAAATTGTGGGTTAGATAAGGGAGCAGAAGAGACCAGGGAAGAGGAAAACTGGAGATAGTCTTCTTCAGTATCCACCTATCTAATCCTTGAATCCTTATTTCCCTATATTTTGGCAAAAAAGATGTAAGGTAGGTGGTCTCATCCAACCCACTGCTAGCAAGAATTAACAGGGACAAGAAGCCACCACACTGTGTCCATTTAAGCTTGTAGGGTGAAACAAAGCAGAGAAAACTGTAAAAAACCCTGTAAATATCTAAAAAAAGCTTCCATCCCAATAATTCTCGAGTCTCTCAGGTAACAGAAATAAGAGAAGGGATCTAAAAGGAAATAGAATCTGCTTCTGAAGAAACCATCATGAGGATGAAAATGATCAGTTCTTCCTCAGATACCACTCAGAATATCAGGTACTTCTTCCAACAGCACCACAGCCATCCCAACTCCAGCCCAAGCCCAGTCATATTTTCTGCCTTTTGTAGGTCTCCTTTTTCCTTGGGCATTTCAAGGTTTTGTGTAATTACATGCCAAGGAAGCAGAAACCCTCTGCACAGAAGCTTGAGGGGTCTGCATAGAAACTTTGGGTCAAGGAGATGGCCTGAGGGGAAAATTTGGAGGAGCGACCGGAAGCAAAGTTTTGGGGGAAAAAATCCTTCTTAGAAGGGCTCAGTGAGCTATGAGATAGACAAGAGAGGATCCTCCAAACCCATGGGGCTCATGTCTCACTCATCCAGCTGCTTGTGCTCATCTCTGTGCTGAGCATGAAACACAAGCTCAAGTTCCCCTGTGTGGGAAATGGATTTGTAGAGAATTCTCAAAGCCTGACAGCAGATTCACGTAATGTGCATCTGTATGCAAACCTTGATATAAGAAATGCTGACTTAGAAATGCCGTGGAATAGGACAGACACTGTTGAGAGAAAAATGCAACTAGAAACAAGTTTCAAAGGGTGGCCTTGCAAATAGACTAGATACTTTGGAGAAATAGAACTATGAAAGATGCATTGCAGTAAGACCCACAGGGGGTAATTTTAGATGATTGGCTTTAAGGCATTGTGTGGCAAAAGCTGATAGGCCAGGAAATGTTTATAATGTATTGTAATTAGGAAATAGTTGGCTTCTGATTGTGATGGTGTGAATTATAACACCTGTGTTGTCTCACCCTTCACATGCGACTGGAAATGGAATAAAAGTTTTTTAAAACACCTCTCAGTTGCCCCATCTCTGAGTCAGAAAAAGGGCATAATCCGACACCCCTGCACTCACAGCTCCTTCAGTCTTCAGGGGACTGGGAGAAAAGAAATTGATTCAGTCTGTCCTGTAAAATGAGTCAGTGCTGGTTTCATCTGGGGCAGAGTTTATTTTGTTCCTGGTACAGTGCTGTGACTAATGTTGATAGCACACTGATGTTTTAGTTGTTGAGTGCTAACACTGAGGGCTTCTCTGTGTCAGGCTCTACCAGTGAGGAGGTGGACAGGAAGCCATAGAAGCATGGCTAGGACCCTACTGACCAAAGTGGCCAAGGGGATGTTCCATACCATAGAGCATTGTGTTCAGTGGACAAACAGGGAAGGTGGCGGGGGTTGGGGGGAATCCCCCTTCAGGGATGTGCTGGGCATCACTCAGTGGGTAGTGAGCAATTGCAGCCACTTCTCTCTTGGGGTATTTTATTCCTTTCTCTTTTCATTACAACTATTATTATTATTATTAATGCTAGTAATAGTATCTTTTGTTTTGTTTCAATTATTGAACTATTCTTATGTCAACCCATGAGGTTTACTTTTTTTTTTGATTCTCCTATCCACCAGGGTGAGTGGACTGAGTGGCTGTGTGGTACTCAGTTCCAGGCTGGGGTTAAACCACAGCAGAGCTTCACAGCAAAGCAGCTGCTTTCAAGGTGCTTTTCTGATGTCACTCAACTCCTCTCATGAAGTCATTGCTTAATGCTGGTTGCTATAACAACCTGTTAGTCTTTTTCACTATTACTCATGCAGCACAAATGCCTACAGGTATGTCACTGTTGCAAAATTCAACTTTAAAATGTTCATTATAAAATATTTCTCCTGTGCAATATCTCACTGGCACCGAACACACAGCTTTACAGATTTTTTTTTTAATTTTTTTTTCTTTTTTTAAGAAAAGCCAGCTCCAACTCATCCTGGGCTGTCTGAAGAAAAAAAAGCAATAAATGTGAGGAAAGAGCATCCTTTCAGTGAACCAGCATTTTAACTCATTTCCCTCTTTTATGTTCAGTATTTCTAAAATCTTTTTCAAAAGCTCATTTTAACCTCTTAGATTCTGTTTTTAAAATTCTTATTCTATATAGAGGACGCACATACAAGTATTGTAGTCAAGCCTGTAGATTTCTGTACATGTATTTTTATTAGGAGTGGGAATGAACAGAGAAAATGCTCTAAGAAAAAGTGTTTATCTTTTTTCTGAGCATTATTAAGCTCATGTGAAATACACTTTTTTTGTATATAGTAAAGACTACAAGGAAAGATGTCAATACAAGGGGTCATACTGTGGATGGGAAATCCCTTTTGGTGGTGTTTGAATTCCTGGTGCTGGCCCTGGACTAACAATTAGCTCCATGAAAGAACTAAAAGACCATAAGCCATGCAGATTCAACCATCTTGGAAAGATCTTCAAACATTCTGGGGTGTGAACCCGCTCAGTGAAATACTTACAGTGCTGCATTGTCTCTCTCTGCAGTGGAGTGACAGCTGAGGGGCCCCATGGCCATGACCAGCCTCAGCATCTGTCACTCTCCTCCTGCTCCTCTCCCAGTCATACTCTCCAACAGCAGACGCTCTGCAGACTGGTAGAAAAATCTAAAATAAATGCTACCAGAAAGCAGGAGTCAGTCCCTCAAAGGTGCCTCTCCCTCTCCATTGATGATAGGAGAAAGGCTATAGGTTCCATTGGTGCCTTCTACCTGTGCTATGGAAGCAGCTATGATTGTGCTGCCTTTTGGGGCACTATTCTTCCATTTATGCAGTGAAATCTTCCTGTCTGAGTGTCAGAAGTTTGAGGGACAAGTACTATAAAGTAACACCCATCACAAAACATATAAAAGCTCACCACCTTTCAGACCCAGTGCTATTTAATGATTCATTTGTTATTTTGACTTAAGGGTAATGTTCTTCTTTTGTTTTTTTGGGTTTTTTTCCCTTCAAAATTTAAAATGTATTTTGCAGTTTTCAAAGCTTTTGGAGTTCAGGCTCAGTTTTTTGTAAAAAGAGAGCTATGAAGTGCTGTGTAGGGGCATCTCAGTGTCCCAATGAAGTTGGGTATGTGTGTACTTGTATTACACTGGGATTTCTCCCCTCCCTGGCATCCTTGGGGTCACAGGTGACTCTGGTGACTCTCAGACCTGACAGGGGATGGCTGACCGACAGGCAGCCTTTTGTTCCAGCACACTGCAGAGGGGTCGACCTGGAGCTTTTTATGGGTTAATATTCAGATGAACCCTGCCTCCAGCATTCTTCACAGTTACATCTCCAGCAATAGATTTGACTCATGTTTTACCAAATAGAAGTGGGCTAAACTCTCCAGAGGGAATTCTAGGAAACATCATAAACAATGGAAGTTAAAGCCTAATTCTTTTGTCTCAAAAAAAGAAATCTTTTTTCCATTTCTCCAGAATTCATGGAAGCACTATGAAGCAGTACCCATGTTTCTACTGTCCAAGGTCCATACTTGCAAAAGAATTCAAAGTAAAAATAAGACACGCTTAAAGACAAGTCCTATCTCAGAAGGGTAAAACTAACATTGTTTAATTCTTCCAGCTTTCAGATAGGTATATTTGCTTCAAAGTTGAAAGATGGTGCTCCAGTCAGGGATGTACAAACTATGAATCCTTTCTTCTACTGTTATAGACAGTTATTTTAAAAAATAAAAAATGCCATGGAATCAGTCCAAAAAACATAGTAAGTATGTGAAAATATCAAACAAATGAGCAAAACATTCTCATGCCTTGGTAAAAATATGGAGCTCAGCTTGCATCCTCATGCAGTCATAGTCATATAACACCAGTTTAGCTACATGATTCATGAGTCAGTGTTTCTACTCTCAGGTTTCTGAAGTGTGGGCTGCCAGAACTGAGCTTGGCCAGTACAGTATCACAACATCCAGAGTAAATGGCTGATGACATTTTTTTTTTACTCCTAGTTTAAGAACAGGAAAAGGAGCTTCAGGAGAGCTGGTATTGCCTGATTGCCTCATCTGAGATTAGGGCTTTTAAAATTCTTGTCTCATGTGTCACTATTGCTTGAAGACACTGTTCTTTCTCCCTCTGTTTTTCTTAAGTTACATGATCTGACCTCAGGATTTTGTGGTTAACAACGTTAATGCTGTACCTTGCCTGGTGAGGATGAGATCTGAATGGCAAGGAAAGAGAAGCAAAGTACTCAAGAATCCACACATTGATGATCTGAGCACACAAGGAATGGTTGTCTGAGCTGGGCACATTTTAGCCAAATTCTTCACAAGGTTTTACACCCCACTCCAAAATGACCTCTGGCTTTGATTAACTGACAGAATTGCCAGGAATTTGCAGCACTTCCTTTTCTTCTTTGCTACCTTGGGAGGAAGCAGGAGGATGCAAAATGCTGCAGTGACCCCATTACATCTTTGAAGTATTTTTCATCATTCTGGACTTGAGACCTCACAGAGATATTAGGAGACTTCATGAATAGGGTTTTCATTGAGTTAGGGGAGAGGAAGAAAGAGAATGGTGCCCAGTCAATGACACATCCTTGGCCATGTTTATTCCATGGGTTGGGCAGGAGGCCCCCCTGCATAGACAAACTGGAAGCCTTGCTTTACTGCCAGAGGGCTGTATAACAGGGAAGAAAATAACTGGTAAATGGGGGTGCTGAGCAACTTCAAGCATGATGTCAGTCTCTTTTGTGGAGCTCAGACTAGGTTATTACATTTTTCAGTACATCTCAGATTTAAAAATGAGACAGGTCCCTGTGGCACAATACTGGAGTGTTAAAAAGGGTATTGGTCAATCTCTTTGAAGATCCAAATAGTACTCCCTACTTAGAGGCATGAGAAACCTGTGAGCAGAACCCTTATTTTGCAGGTGAATATTAAAAGCTGTATTTAGAGGAAGAGTGTTTGAGGAACAGTGTCCTTGGGTGATACCTCTGCAGCACTACACTGTATAATAGAAAATAGTAGCTTTCTATGGGTTTTTTGGTTGGGGTTTTTTGTTTTTTGGGTTTT
Organism: Donacobius atricapilla; assembly: GCA_013397315.1. Taxonomy (NCBI): domain Eukaryota; kingdom Metazoa; phylum Chordata; class Aves; order Passeriformes; family Mimidae; genus Donacobius; species Donacobius atricapilla. The sequence goes on along the minus strand of WBMY01006136.1, from coordinate 559,027 downwards.
TTTTTAATGTTTAAATATTTATTCTCCTGCTTAAGAATGTAATATAACTGAAAACCTGCGATCTGTGATTCAATACATTTTTTCAAGAGGCAATATTCCTTTCCCAGGGCTGCTGCAATTGTTCATCCTTCTGCAGTCTATATGGTTTCTTCCACATCTCTAAAGAAAGGTAATTCCTGTTTTCAACGTGCACAGCAAGATTCATCTTCCACAATATGGCACTACCCTATCAGTTGAATTGTTGCTGCATGTTAGATATATTAACCACCAATATTAACCTCTCTGCGCTGATGGGCTAGAAATTTTACCAGCCTCTAAGATAATCCTTGGTCATTGATGAAAAATACACTCTTCCCCTGAATTTTGAGGGGAATCACAGATAATCAAAGAATGTGTCTGTCAAGCACATAACATGCTGCTTGTGTGATCTGTCAAATTAGCAGATTCCTCTAATGTAGCAGTGTGGATTGAAGGCACCGCGACACTCTAAGAATTTAGGGGATTCAACTGTCTTTACTAGACAAATGAAATCTTATTGTGTTAGCAGAAAGGTTTACATGCCCAATTACTGAACAAAATCACTAAAGAGAAATAACTAAACATAGTTTGGGGTGGGTTTTTGTTGTTGCTGGTTTTGGTAGTGGGGTTTTTTGGGGTTGTTTTTTGATTTGTTTTGGTTTTGTTTTTTAGTGTTTCCCATGCCTGGGAACAGCAAAAACCTTCACGCTTTGGGATTGATGACCCTGGTGAGTTTTTAAAGTTACCTGCCTGTGCTTTTGATTAGCTGGAATTACCTGCCTTGCTAAGCTCTGTTCTGGACTTCCTCCAGTGGAAATCAGTGTTATGAAGCAAGACAGGAGACTTGCTTTCAACCTGCCATGTTGTACATTTGTCTGTGCCTGAAAGCTTCTGAATCAGATTTCTTCCTTTCTCCTTTGTTCTTTACACTGCAGTTTTCTCATCTTCTTTTTTAAAGCCTTAATGATCCCAGACAGGAGCCCATTGGGTGCTATGAATGAAGCATTCTGGGTTTTTCTGGAGGTGTAGATATCACAACAGATGCAAGACTTCTTTCAAACCATCTAAATTATGCACTGAAAGCAGTGTTCACTGTTTAAAATATTCATTATACGTGGATCTTGCCAAACTCATATTTTCTAGATTGTTACACCCTTTTCTCAGAGGTAGTATGTGACATAGCAACAATTTAAAATTTGACACTTAGACCACTTTCTAAGCTACTGTCTTCTTCTCCATTTCTTCCCTTTATATCCAAAGGAAGAGACAAGAAACCTTGAAATAGGTAGCCTAAGATAGCCACCTTCTAGGGAAGACTCCAGCAGAGACTGACTTAAAGGGTTCAGACAAGGCTGAATCATGGAAAGGTAAAAGCGGTTCATGATCCACAGTTGAAAAAGCCATCAACCCTTTCTTTCTAAGAATGCATGAGGTTCATCTTTCAAGCAGTTCAAGTGCATTTGCCTAACTCATAGCATCTTTGTCTCTTTCTTAAAAGCATAAAGGTACTGAAGAATTCCCCAGATTTCAAAAATACTGGGTCACTTGGGCAGTAAGGAGTCTTTAGGTGCTATGGAGAATAATTAAAAACATTATTTAGCTTCTTTTAATATTACTTTCTTTCTCTTTTCTTTCTCCTTTTCCTTTGTATTCTGTACATTTTGTCAATTGCCTGTACGTTATTGTCAACTGGATTGCTTTAAGAATGTGAAAAATTGTAAATGAATGAGCAAGTTTAACAGTGAAAAAATGTTTCACACAAGGTTTGGATTTTCAGAAGATGCAATGGTTGCCTCTAAAAGTAAAGACCCACTAAAGAACTGCCTTGCTCAGTGCTTTGTTTTGGATCTAGGAGAGATTCACTTTCACTGTAGGATCATTCAGGTTGGAAAGGACCCCAGGTGGTCTCAAGTCCAGACCCTTGCTTGAAGCAAGACCAGATACGAAATCGGATCAGATTTATTTATTCATTTAGTACTTTTTGAGAGTTTATTTTTTCATGGTAGATAGTGGTTGTGGTGTTCTAAAATATTGTACTCTAGCTGTTTGGAATAGAATAATTTGCAGTTTCTTAAATAGTCCCTTTACAACATGCATGTAATCTTTCACACATGCCCTGGAAATTATTGGCTGTTGGGTGTGGCAGTTTGAAAGTTTCAAACAGAACATCTCAGTTAATGCTAAGTGATAATAAGATTACCGTTGTAATGGCCAAAGGATGCAGGGTAGCAATGCTTGTAGGTACAGGTAATGTCTACTTTTAATGTCTTGTTAGACCAAGTGAAACAGCAGAATAAAGGGATCAGACTCTCTGGTTGAGTCCCTTTGTCATCTTCACCTGAAGAGCTCAAAAGAGAAGAACTTTAAAATCAGCCTTAATATTTGGCAAATGGAAGAATATAGACTGAAGGAGGAAGTGAAGTATCATTCCCAATGGAAAATTGCTTTGAAATCCTACGCAGAAGATACTGGATACTGTAGACTTCCTGCAGGGTTTCTCAGATGTTTTTCACCTTTTAAATTCTTTTGACTCTAAGTAGCCCCGTTGATTCTTACATAGAAAGATGAATACTAGAGCACAGTAAATTCAACAAGACATTGGGAAGCTGAGACCCTGAGAGGACTGGAAACAGCAATGTGACCAGAGGAGAAATAAAGTTGGGATAATCTGTGTATTTACAGATCTTAATAAATGGAAGCTGTGTCAGTTATGCACAGTCAGATCAATCAAATAAGAAGCTTTGAGTTGCAGTAACCCTGCCTACCTTTTTGCAGATTACGCAAAGATCTACTGCCCTAAAGTTGAACTCAAAGGTAAAACTGTGAGAACAATGAGCAGTTTTAGCACTGAAAGTGGCTATTGTAAGCTACTAGAAAAGAACAAGAAATTCATTACACTCTTCAATCTTTGAGATAGAAGAACATCCCTCTTGCTTATATGTTATATAGCAACCACAAATTTGAATGTAAGAAGGAATTACTGGATAAAGTTCTTTTTCCATTTAGGACCATTCTAGCATAGGAACTATCACAGAGGGCCATGACAATCATAATTATCCTATCCTATTCAACTGCAACATCCACCCAAACAACACTCAAGTAGACCTGTTGTGAAAATGTCTGCATTACCCATTACCACTGACTGTACTGACAGCGTGGTCTCACCTTGGGGAAAACGAGGGCCAGCTGCTCCAGGGGAACAGCCAAGCCAGGAGCTGAGCATCAGTCAGTGCAAACCTTGCCCTCACCCATAGTCCCAGTCCCACAGGAGCAGATAATGCGGGTCTAATAACCCTTGACTTGGCAGGCAATAGACCAGGGCCAGGATCCATCCAACTGCTCCAGCCAGAAGCAGAAGGAGACCAGGCCAGAAACAGGGCTGGGCAGAAGCTGTAACATGGCTCTGAAGTCCATCCATGTGGATACACCCACCGTATGACTTCTGCAGGGGCCAACAGCTGAAAGGGGGCTAATCACATGTAAGTGCACAGTTGAGCAAAGAGGGACAAGTAGTTCTTTATACCACAACAGTTAAATGTTCATTTTGTTATTGTAGCACTTATTTCATAAATAACCCTGTAATACTGTGCTTTCATCATAAGGTCACTTGCTTAATCCCACATAGGCAGCGACAAACGGCAAGCTGTGTCTGACTCAACCGTTTCTCTCACACCCTCTCATTATACACATTTGAATAACACTGCTCTGTACCCTGCTGAGTAACCTTTCCAAACCATGCTGCTGGTTGGGTAGGGCTCAAGGAAAGACAGAGAAATTCAGTGTTGGCACGAACAGAAGCCAGCTTTTAACTAGATTGAATTTCCACAGTAAGGCTAATAATTTTGATGTTAAAATGCAAATAATTACTGTTTTAATTGCTTTCCAGCATCCACAGGTGTGTTGGCTGCATCTCAAGCTGAATAAAAGGACAAGGACTTCTGGTTTTAAATGCTCACAATGTTCCTGCCTTCTGCAAAGTTCACTGAAAACCAGTGGGAATAACTTTCATAGGTGCATGAGTCTCCTTATGAAAGGTCACAAACTTTATGATCACTCAGATGTCTGGGAAAATTTATTCAAGGTTAAGATTAAGTGACCAGGCAAAGAACTTGGTCTCTGTGAGTGAGCTGGAATTTAATGCAGCCCTCCTGCGTCCCATAAAAATGAACAAGGTCTTACGGTTCAGAGCAAATATCCACCTAGCCTGAAAATGTCCATAAGTAGATAGCTAAGGAATTGTAATAGCAGGAGAAATCTGTGTGAAAGTTCTTCCTACTGCCTCAGCCTACATCCACCAGTTTCAGACTAATGGATTTCCTCTGCCTGTCCTGATTTGTCTGTTCAGTAACAGGGACCTCCCTTATGGAATTCCCCATTTTCCCCTTGGAATATTTTTTTCCCAATTTATCATTGGATTTTACTTGGTTTTTTGGCTTCCACCAAACATTGAGCTGATAAGGAAACAAGTGCTGTTTCCCAAGGCCTCCTTCCTGAGGGGTTCTGGTTTGCTAAGAAGCAGAATTTTATGTGTGAATAATTTGCCATGTTGTGCATCTTTTTACATTCATCTCTATCACACTTCATCTGGTGTCTTACGGCCTTGGCAATCATTTTCCTAAGGTCCTTCCTAGTGCCACTTATCTCTCTTTGTACCACTCTGAGCAGCTCTGGATCACCAGCAAACCTTTCCCATGCTCTGACCCTCCTGGCCTCATGAATATGTGATGGAGTTGGTCCGGAGGGCTTTGGGACTGGGAACTTCTTAGGTGTTTCTTTTGCACTCATTCACATTCTCCCTGCATGCAGGACTATATTTTTTTTCCAGTACACTCCCTGCATAAAACAGGCATAATCTAAAACCAGAAATTCCTTTTATCTATTTATTGTCTTTTCTTTTCCCCAGATGGATGGGCATCATGGTTTCTCCATCTTTATTTATAAATATGGCATCCACTTTGCCCAGAAGGTAAATGGTGTTACCTTCACAAACAGGGAGGATTTTGTATCTTCAGCATGTGTACATTTCTGCACATTCTCAAATAAGTGTGCAAGGAAATAATGAAATTAATATTTAATGTGAATGCATTTGACTCCAGTTGCAGAAGGCAGCAGTCTTTCAGTAATTGTTATTCTCTCAGATGTGGCTAATGTCAGAAATATAAAAGAAGAACTGAACTACCAATTAAACATTTTACCTGTCCCATGATATTTTGTTTATTTTCACTTCATAGACAAAAGATTGACTACAGGGACTAAACATGCAGGCTTTCCCTTTATGAAGCTGCAACATAATGGACAAATAAAGAACAAAATTGCCTCTCTTGTATTAACTACATTTTTAATTTTTAGAAAATTGAACAGATCAAGGGTCAAATTAACTTACCATCTACCAGTGCTTGATTAGAATCAAAACAAATGTCCATTGTGCTGAATATTGCACTTCATGACCACTGTTGAGCTGCATGAGGAACACAATTTTTCTCCAGGCAGACAAAGCCAAGACAAATTAACTTTCTTAAAAGTTAGGTAAATCCTAGAGCTTGGCAAACATTACTGATCTCCCTGTGCTCAGCACTGCTACTTAAGAAGCGAGATACCACTGTAAGGTATTTTTTCAAAGAAAGACTCATGTTAGTTTAGCAAAGATAAAACAGCTTGGGATTAATTAGCTGCAAAAAATTATTAATTAGTCATGCAAATAAATATTAAATAATGAGCCATTATAAATTATGTCTTATACAGTTAAAATTCATACAAGTTTCATGCAAAGATTATACAATTTCTTATAATATTAAATTAATTTTTACTCATGATCTCACAAAGTTGAAAATATTCCTTTTTTAGACCTTCTGCATTAAGATTTGAACTACACCAGCAGCCACCATGTCCAGGTTATAAAAGCTCTCCAAATGTATCCAGCTTCTGAAGTCAGAAACTTCTACTATGTTTTGGCTAAACCTAATTTAGTACTTTTAAAGCACATATAAGATAAAACTTTGGAAGCTGTCACACTGCATTGGACAGCAAGGAAAAGCTGTACCCAACGAAGAGGGCAGTGGTCCAGCCCAAAGACTGAAAACACATAAGCTGAAGACCAAGATTTCAATGTGATCAGTTTCTTGAATTAGGACAGTGTTGTAAGGCTTTCACAAGAATGGTTTCCCACAGTGTATGGTAATACTTTTATTTAGGAATGACACTGAAGATCATCTCTACTGAAATATGAGACCCTGTCTCAGAAATATCACAGTGAATCTCTGAAGAAAGAAGTTTGATCTGAGGGTTATGTTAAAATTGTATAATGGGTAAATTTTATTCTCTCAAGATATAAAATTTAAGGGTAAATTTTATTCTTTCAAGGTTTCACTGCTGGTGCTTTTATTTTAGTTAACTACATAAATACATATTTTATCCCAAAGATATACTTTGCATTTACTTTGGTGATGATGAAATATAATTCATATGTATGTAATTACATACATTATATTGGGCCTTAAATTTTTATCCCCTCAAGCATCCTCAGATGCTCACGTCTACTTATAAAATAATCTGTCTTCAACCTTTATTACACCTTTATTCCCCCTGATAAACAGGCTGAGGGCACCTGCCTGTGGGGAGGGCACCTCCCAAGTAACCAGGAGAGTGGGTTTGGGGAAACCCAGCAGCAGTGTGTCCCTCCATATCTGCTCGGTCATCTGAGGCAGATGATGCTAGAACATTTGGGATATCACATCAGCATGGCCAGTAGCAAGGAATTGGTGTGAGCTTCTTTCACTTGAATTGTGTTAAATATGGAGATGACAGGATCAGTAAATATTTCTGATCTGAGTCACATGAATTGTCTCTGTAGAGTGTCTGAAGCAGCACTTTTGGGTTAAAATGTCATTCTGAGGCCAAGCAGGCACTCAAAAAAAAAGACAAGTAACCCCTCAGTCATGGCACTAAGCTTTCCCTGCAGAAATGCAAGACCCAGGTGCTGTTTGAGGTGGAAGATCTCTCACACAACTTGTACTTTCTTCCCAAAAGGTCATTCCCTGGTGGGCCAAGGTGAGGGGGGTTTGACAGGCTGATGGGTGGCTCAGCAGTGCTGCTCAGGTGGAAGCTGTGTCCCCACTCTCATTTTCCCAAGCCCTGAGGCAGTAGATGGAGGGTGGGAATCCTGCTGAGCTGAGGGACTGGCCCCTCACTGCTCAAGCAGTCTCTGGGGCTTAGCAGGGAAATTGGAAGTATTCAGTGGCATTTACATTTTGAAGTGAGTTCAGAGTAGCTAGAGATTGTTCAGCCTATTGCGCAAAACTGCAGTTTACTCTGATTCCCTTCCCTTTATGGCTGCAGTTAATAATTTCCTGGTGTTCCCCATATGGTACCACTGCCTAATATAATCCAGAAAATAAATTAAGTGCATTGGAAGTTGCTCAGTTCCCTCTTGTGTTAGCTTATCCTTCCATAATGTGGCTGTTAAAAAAATCCCTTTTTGTGTATTTCCTTAGTAAATATTAGGGCAAAACTCTGCATTGTCCCATAACAGTTTGTTTTTCCTGCAAGCACCATAGTTCTGCAAGGAGGAACATTGGAGATGGACCAGAGAGTGAACTGAAATTGATAAAATGATCTAAAGGTAATTACCAACCTTCACCAACCAACCTACCAACCAAACTCAATAGCAAACTGATCATTTCTTTGGAAGTAATTTTACCCACAAATGATGTCAGTATCTTCTGTCTAATAAAAGTGAAAAGTAAACTTTCTTTAAGCTCTGTCATTTTACAAATCTGTACGTGGTCACAACAATGCTGTGATCAGTTTCTCCAATTCTATCCTTACTTTAAAATATTTCTAGGTATGCATGCATGGGAAAGGGAATAAATCAAGACATCTCTGTACAAGAATATAGGATAGAAGATGTTTTAAAATATACAAAACCCCAAGAGGGTTTGTGGACCCTGGGGACAAACATTCTTGAGTAAAGCTATTCTATTTGAATTTGTTTGTTTGTTTTAAAAATGTACTGGCTAAATTGATACTTGAGGGCCTGGATGTTAAAATCCAGTACACTACAAGTGTCTTATAGCTGCTTATCATCACTTGTTTTATTAATGTTTACAAAGTCCTTTAAAACACCCAGAAGACTGCTGGGGAATAAACAAGCTGACATGGCTCTGTATGGCAAAAAGCTCTAGAAACTAAAACATGTTTGCTACAGAGCTGTGGGTGAACCTGAGGCAAAAGCACCTGGGGCATCCAACACCTCTCAGAGTGGATCTGCAGCCTGGCAGACCATAATTTTGATTTATTTTGACCTACTTTCTTTCTATTTTTTTTTTTTTAAATTTCTATTTCAATTGTCTCAGTCTTGTGTCTGAGATTGTAAGGTTCAGGGAGAGAAGTCACCTGTACTAGCCTCAACTATATTTGAAAAAAAACTGTCCAGCTCTAAAGGAGAAAGACTGCAAGGAGTTAATGCCTTTGAGACCACTGGATTAATGGATTTCAGATTAATGTCGAGGGGAAAATGGAAAAAAGGTGGAGTAACATCCAGCAAATAGATGTGATGAACAGATTCCTGAAGGTGAAAGTTTTCCCTCTTTCTGGCTGTCTTGGAGCCATAAGGGCAGGCTGCTTTTCAGGGAGAGGAGCTGGGGATCCAGGGTGATGCAGGGCTGGCCAGGGTTTTGCCAAGGGTCAGCAGAAGCGCTGAGGACGCCTTATCTCCCTTGTACTAAAGCTTGTGGTAAACCTAGGAACCATGATTAGGTGACAGTGAGGCAGATGGCATTCTCCTCACAAGTTCCCATGGCTTCTTATTGCTTCAATCACACAATTCAGATTGTGTGCACAACTCAGTTGTGTAAAATATGCACATCTTAAGTCTATTGACCAAATTTCTCATTTGTGTGAATACTATTTCTCTCTGTGTTCACTGGAACAACAGGTTAGGGAAATCTGGTTTATTTACTGGTTTCAGGCTCTATTGCAGCTGCAAACAACTGTACAGTATAAATGTTCATCTCTAAAAAAAGGAAGAGATATAATCCCTGTAGAAAAACCCCAGCATTTCTAGGAAACAAGTTTAAGCAAAGCTTTTTTCATCTGTTTGTATCCAAAAAGTAGATTGCTAAATAAAATGAGATGTCAGGAAAGTCAACAAAAGGTTTTACCCCAAGTGATTTGAAGGAATTTTGTATCAGCTGAATGGTGCTCTCTGGGGCTCTCATTCAAAAATATAATATAGAAACTCTCTGAAGTAAGACAGTTTTAGAAATCTGGATGGAGAGAAAATGTGGAACTCTCTGGATTACAGAACAGCATCTCCCCCATCAGCCCAGTGCCACTGATCCTGACATTTACTATACTGCTTTTATCTGAAAGAAACAGCCTCTTGCAGCAGTGGAAATAGGTCCAGTGTAATGCAGAAGATAACACTCCTAAGATGCATAGATAATGCTATAATATGCACTTTTTAAGCCATTATTTTGGACAAACATCTTTCAGACTGAGGGTCTAGGTGTCTCTTGATCATGTCAATCCTCTATGCTATCTGACAATCTTTCTAGGCAGCTTTGCAGACTATTTACAGAGTGCATACATTACTTGAGACCTCATCAACAGAAAAGAATCCAACTATGTGAGCTGAAAAATACTTGAGTTTTTTCCATTTTATAAGCAATGAGACTGAGACAGTGGTGGGCTGTAAAGGGCATGAGTAAAATCTGACCATTGCTAAAGAAATTAAATCCCCATTTGAGAGAGAGGTGTGATTGCTCTGCCTCAGGACCTTGTCACAATGCAGCAGAAAGATACAGGGCTGGCAGGCACAGAGCATCAGGCTGGGGTGTGCAGATCCAGAGTGCAAAACCGTGGCTTTTCCCCCAGCTCTTGCAGTTTCACCATAGCTCCCAGATGTGGGAAATGAAAACAGTCACCAAGACACAAGCATGAAAATGAGACTCTGGGTTGTACATACACCATTTCCCCTCACACATACACTTGTAGAGGGCAGTGAAATAAATTTTGTTAAGTTATAAATGGAGACTGGAAATAGCCTTACTTGAGTCAGAGAAGGGGGGGCAGCCCTCCAAGAACCTGTGGAGAGGTTGTCTGCGGGATAGGAATGTCACAGGAGAGATGGATGCCTGGCAGGCGGTCTGAAGTGGTGCTGTTCTGCAGGGCTCGGTGCTGGGGCCAGCACTGTTTGGCATCCTTGCCAGCAGCACAGTGGGATGGAGGGCACACTGAGCATGTCTGCCAAGCTGTGAGGTGCAATCACACACTGGACAGAAGGGATGTCATCCAGAGGTACCTGGACAGGCCTCAGAGGTGGTCCTGTGTAAATCTTATGAAGTTCAAAAAAACCCAGGTGCAAGGTGCTGCACTTGGGTTGGGGCAATCCCAAGCACAAGTACAAGCTGCTGGTGCATGTCACCTATACCTGGAAGGTTCATATTTTTATCTCCACGTGTTTTTCATGCCAAATCACCGCATCCTCTCTAATTTTATGTACTTAATGGGGCAAGCAACTTGGCTTATGCCTTACCTGTGACACCACATCCTACCTTTTTGAGGAGCATCTCTGAATGGTACAGGTCTATTTTTCTCCTACACAGGGATATATGACTCTCACAGTTTATGTTAGCAATATGTAGAATTTCAACAAGTATTTTTTCTGTCTACTTCTTTCTGTCCACTTTTCCTTTTTCATTTCCTTTGTGAGCATGGTTCCTATTGTGTACTTTCCAGATGTACAAATGAAATAATTAGTTGGTGAAGAGGTGATGAAACCATTAGACATCATTATTATCTTTCATGGAACTATGAAGATAAAATTGTATGAGCCTTATTATCTGGTGTTGTATTCACAGATTGTACAAATGTAACTCTTGTGAACTGTACTTATTTCATGGAAAGGTTTCAGTGGAAATATTAATGGATTGAACAGTGTATACAAAAAAGAAGAATGGAAATGTAATAGCATTAAAGATTATTTTATTTCTTTCTGTGAGGAACTTATCTTTCTGAGCATGGTTCTGGAAACATTTTAATTAGTCTATCAGGTTTTAGTCTCTGCCCTTTATTTCACCTTTTCCAGACAACACAAGGAGAATTGTAATTGCAGACAACTTCTAAGTCTAAAAGATCAAAAATGCCACATTTCTTATGGCAAAAAAAGCAAAAGAAGATCATTTGGAGGAATATCTATATATTCCTCTGACATGAATTCTAAGAATTTTGCTGTTTTCCTTTAGTTAAATCTCCTTCTGTGGATGAATGGAGTGACTCTTGGGGAATGTGTTATATGTAAAAAATCTTTGACTGTACATTCTGCCTGTATTAAATGTATTTTAACCAATCAGCTGGTGAGGAGCCTTAAAATATTCCAGTGAATGATTAATGAATGAAAAAATATTTTTCAGTGTTCTGTTTTTTCTCCTATCTCTGGTCCCTTCTCTTATTTTAAAGACAGATATTTATTATTACATTTTAAAATGAAATTTTCAGGCTTAGAAAAATGATTATTGAAAAAAAATCTGCTTCTTGTTTCCCCCTCCTCCAAATGTCATTGTTTATCTACAAAAGTGGGTCACACTACTTGATCAGTTAAGTGTCCAGAGAATCATACCATGATCCCTTCAGTCAGATGTAGTCATCAAAGATGTCTTGCAGAGATACTTTAGGTTTCTTCATTCTTCCTGTTGATGTTCTTTCTGCTAGGCATGTGAGCTTATTGTAGCCCTGGCTATTCCCCAGGTGAGCCTCCAGACAATGGCTGTAAATTATAATGCCTATATTCAAATGTGTGGTGGGTTACCACTGAAAAACTGTGGTGATTTATGTAGGAACTCTTAAATACTTGACTTTCTAACAGAATTTTCTTTCCAATTATAGTGACTACGCTTCTGTCTGGTATTTACTGGTCTTAGAAATGTTAAAATAATTGTGTCACATCTATAGATTTTGTATTATGTCTGCCAAGGGACGTGCAGGTCCACCTACAGTTTCACTGCAATGTTACTAGTTTTTCACTTGCAGTGTTTTCCTCCTGTGATGCAATTACCTATGAAAAGACATTATGGCATTTTTGAATGCATGCTTACAAACTGGTATTATATCTGTGCCCTCAGCATCACCATTGCAATAGAAGCTGTGTTTGGAATTCAGTGGTGACTCAGAACACACCAGCGACTTTCAATTTCCCAGCTAATGACTTGTTCAGTTACAAAATGTTATCTGAAATTCATCTTTTATGTTGGGGATACTTCTGTGCTTCCTGGATGAAATGAAAGTACTCAGTGGTGCTTTTCAACTGTAAGAAAATAAATATCTGTTATGCAAACAGCAGTGTAGGTACAGTGATGTGCCACTGTGATATCCACAGGCTGTGGCTGGGTTTGGCTTTACACACAGCCCCTGGGGCAGCCTCTGTCCCTTGTGCTCACACTGGGTCTGGAACAGCTATGGGAGAGGGGCTCCCAGGATATGCTGTATTGAACTCAAAATTGCATTCACTGGTGAAGGAGTAAGAAGCAAGGTCAGAGAAAGAACTAGCACCAAGACTGAGAGGAGCATAGACAAAGAGTGTGCCTTTTACACTCTCCTAAGAATCATTGGGGATGATAACCTAATTTTGTGTGATAGCAAATACCTACTCTTATTTTCTCTTTGAGACTTGATTGTAGTCATGAATGAGAAGATTTATTTTAAGGACTTTTGATTGATTGGGCTGGGGGTGGGAGGAGGTGAAACCTGTTTTAGAGAGTGAGATGTATAACTGATACAGTTATTAATAAGCATATGTGTTGCATAAGCCTGAAGCTGTGGCCGCTGGCCTGAAGGCCACTCTGTGTGAGGGGCCATACAAGTATACAGGTCTGACAGCCCCTGCTTTGAAGAACTGACCTCGGAAATTAGGTGTACTTTTTTTCTCTGCTTTGAGCTGGTGTTGCCCAGTTGGACAGCCTTCCCTGTGATTGTACGCTTCTAACCTTACTGTAGCCAGATTACAGGACTCACATGCTGGGATTTGTACAGCTGTAAGGTCTCTTGGTGTATCACAGAATGGTAGAACATGCCCACACCAAGAGTGGGAGCCCTGCCAGAGCAGGGATTGTGCTTGTGTGGTTGCTTTCCCTAAATTAGTTTCAGAGCAGCCCATTGTATTGACATGGCTTTGGGTGTAGAGGTTTGTTTGTACAAGACAAGATTTGTACAAGACCTGCTGCACAGGTGCTCCCAGTGTGTGGAGGACCAACACTCCCGGCAGAGCCTGCACAGCACCTTTGGCAGAAGAGAGCAAGCTGTGGTCCCTCTGGAGGGAATGTGTGCAGAGCAGAGACTTCTGCTCCCTCCCAGGTCATCGCAGTCCTGCAGCCTGGCTGTGTCTAAGGTGCATCAACAGCTCAGAAGGATTTTTTTAAGGTTGGGCTCCTGTGGAACTGCTGGGGGAAAAAAAGAGACTCTAAAATGAGCCGGTTAACCTTTGCACACACTCTTTTGTGGCCTTCTATCTGTATAAATAATTCCTAGGGACACAAGTACATTGTGTCGTACGAACTCACCCTCATAGCTCTCTAAGTCTATTCTTCCACTGCAATGCAGCCCTGTGAAGTCAGGATATATTTCTCATCCTCAAAGCAATGCTCTTCTTTGTTGAAGCACCTTTTTCCTGAAGCACCTGCTCGCTCTTATCTCCTTGTCTTTCTTTTTAATTGACTGTCTATTGACAGTCAGTAACAAATTAATGCCATTTAAGTTCAAACAAACAATCAAATAAATCCACCCCTTACACCAATATGGAGCTGGTGGAAGTGAATTGCTTGACACCTAAAAAAGCAGTTTCTATTTTTCCAGTGTGATGAAACACTCTAAATTTGTGCTCTAGGTATTCTAATTTTTTTTCACTTAATATGTCTTGAGGAGATTAAACAGAAGGGTATCTGAAAGTAAAAATCCAGTGTCAGACACAGACAGAAGGGCATGATTTGTCTCAAGTTAATTCCTTTAATCTTTGACAGGTATATTCCTATAGGTAACTTTTTCTCATTTGCATTTATGATGCTGAAACAAAAGGTGATACTATCTTAGCACAAAATCCACACAGAGGTATCTTTATCTCAGCCACAGTGCACTTTTAAGTTGAAGATATGAAAAAGTGGAAGACAATGCATGACAGGTGGCGAGCTGCTATCTGTCGCAGTTTACCAAGAACAACGTAGACTCACTTTTTCAGAAGGATAGAAATCTAATTCTACTTTATTTCAGGATGATGTCTCTTATATACTATTTTACACAGACCAATTTGATTGGTGAAACAAAGGCAAACTTCTTCAATCACATTGGTCAAATGAGAGGGAGATCAAGAAGTCCCTCCTGTGAGAAAGGAATTAAAACATTGCTCTTGTTTTCAGAAAATCGCCCGGGAAAAGAATTTCTAAAAACCAAAACATGTCAGACATGAATTCAGGGCTACAGCAATCCCTGGAAGTAATTTGAAGCGTTCACACTGAAGTGTTTGGGCAGGACTGAGGAGCTCTGTAGCTCACCCCTGAGCCTGGCTGAGAGTGTGGCTGTGCCAGGCTGGCAGGGAGGCAGAGCAGTGTGAGCCTGGCTGAGGGTGCCAGGGGCAAAGCGGTGCAGCCACCACCCCTTCCCCAAAGGCTGAAATCAGGTACCTGTTCTGACCTCAGAAAGGAAGAGGGCTTGAAGAGGAAGTTTTCTTTATGCCCTTCTGTAGGTAATGGTGGTGTTTCATTTTCTCATCTTGGTCTCACTTTTTGAAATCACTTTTAGATTTTTCTGATTTCTCCTTCACTACCATTTCCTTATTTGATAGCATTAATTTCTTTTTGATTTTGCTTCCTCTCATCCATCTCCAGATTTCCTCTACTTCCCTCTGTTTTTCCATATTCCTCTTTTAGCTTAGTTTTTATTCTCTTTCCCAAGCTTTTTTTCCTCTGCATCTTGTTCTGTGTCTTCTTACTGAAGGCTGGGTATGGTGCTCCTTGAATGCAGGATATTGCTGCAACAGCTTTGGGAAGCCTCCTCCTCCAGGCAGTCCCTTTGCTGTCTTCCCAGTTTCTCCAGTTACTGGCAGGTCAGACAGAGGAGGTGCTGTATAATCTACCACACAAGTTACCTCTTTAAACTAAGCTCAGACTAAAAAGCCAAGAAAAGAAGAAATTAGTTGAGCTGTAAATTGGAAGTTTTGTAACTTCCCTGAATTAAATGCTTGTCTCTGCAACAATATCCAAAAGCAGATTTGTAGGGGGAAAAAAAGGAATGAAGAAGTACACATCATATTTCCTCTGAGGATTTCTGGCCTCCATTCTTCATTGTTAAAAATCTTTTGAGCCTGAATTTCCTTTATGTGTTTCTCCTCAATGCACAGACTGTGTTGGTGACTGTAAGGCTGAGGAGGAAATGTTATGTCCTGAAGGAATCTCTGCCCAGCTTAGTTCAGGTTTTGTGTCCCCCTGTATCTTTCTACAGCTCACAGAGCATGCCAAGGGCAGCAATCAACACTCTCAAACATTTACCAGGTGAGGAGGGAAACATGGTTTGAATCACTTCCATGATGCTTCTATTTCCATAAAGCTAATGCAAAATTTTCAGAGATAAATATGGCAGGTAAATTGTTGCTGCTTCTAATTGCTGATATTGCTTGGGTTACTACTGCAAAAATTGGATAACCTTTCCTTTTAACTGCCTAGTTGAGGATGATTAGCCAGTTCCCACCTTTCAATATCACAGCATGGCAGTGTGCCAGAATGCAGAAATTAGGCACTCAGTCCCTAATGCCTCCTATTTCCTCTCTGGCACCAACTTAGATTCAGCCTTTGCTGGCACTTTACCAATGGTAGAAGAAAAATGTTAGAATCTAGGTTTTAAGTGGTTCCTTCTAAACTCCTGTGTCCTGTGGGGTTTTTTCCACAAACTTTTTTATTTGTTAATAAGAAATACCTCATAACTATGTGTGAATCTAAATATTTGTTTTGTTTGGAAAAATATTTTGGTTGTTACTGTTGGAGTCTCATGCTTCTGACCTTAGTTATATTCATGTATTTTCCCCTGTACTCAGTAGACACAGAATGATTAGTCATCCAAAATGTACCAGGTGTGGGTTAATTTTTTCCTTTGTTTCCATTATCCTTTTTTCATCTCTTTGAACACACAACAGGAATACTATATGGTATTCAGGATATGGTACAGTTTCATGACAGGGATAATTTTGTGTTGTTGGACTTCTAGTATTTATTTCACTTTGAAAACCTTTTGGCTGGCTTTTTCTTTTTCTTTTTATTTTTTAATTGGACAGGTATCTCAAGAAACTGCTTTTAAGTGCTTTGTTTTGGCCCCTAAATTGATAAAGTAATTATTGTCCTGCTAGGTGCTTTCAGATGTTGTTTGCTCAAACAGTGCATTTACAAGTACTTTTCCAGTCTTGAAATGCTTCTGCTTTCTGCTGGTCTAACCTTCCCAGGGTGCTAAAATGCCATTTGGGCCAGAATCCATAACCTATCAATCTAAATGGGAGACACCTCAAAATCCAGCAACACCTGGGCCCTCATGACACCAGTTTTATAAACTCCTTGCAAGGTGTGTAAGCGCAGTCAACCCTACAATCCCTTCTGACACCATCTGCCATTTAAAGTCTCAGTCCTCAAACTGTTCTACTGCAGCTTTTAAAGACAGAAATGGGGAGGATGAACCGTCTTGTTGTGCACTGGGTTCGAGAGCTCTTTGGCTCTCATGCATCAGCAGCTGTTGCAGCTGTCAAAGCCACAGTTCCAAGAGCTATCTCCACTATTCTAGGGGATAATTAGGGATCATTCAGCTGATCAGAATACTCCAAGAGGAAGAGAGATCTTCAGACACATTCTTTTAAAATGCCAGCATTCATTAAAATTTTGGTCACATTATGTACGACATTGCAGGTGCTTGCAGATTCATACACCGGAATGCTTTCCCTTTCATGCTCTTCTCTCTCTGAGAGCGCCAGTAATGTGAATACAATCATTTTCATAGACACTGAAAAACAGGCAATTATGGAATAAAAATACTTCTGCTGGCAGTGGGTGAAGTGACAGGAACATTAATTATGCTTGAATGCACAATAATACAATATTCAGGAAGTGAGAATATCATCTGGGCATGAAAAAAATGGGGTTTTTTCCTTCTTTATGATACTTTGAAATTGTTCCATGTGGACACAGACCACTTCTTGGTGATGATGCTGATGCAAATGAACAGAAACAATGTTTGCTTGCAGTGAAGCAGTAGTTTGCATCAGTGTAATAGGAAGCCAGGTTTGCCACAGACCCCAGTGGGAAGGTGATTTGGATCAGCTGTCTAATTGTCTAATGTAAAGCAATTGGACAATCTGTCTTCCATATCTCTGTAATTTGAATTCAGGGCCAGAGCTGAACTGTGGTCTTATCTTACTGCCGAGAGCGGCTGCACCAGGCTAGAGAGAGAGATGCAGGCTCTGAATATCTTTGAATTGTGGGGCTTGGAGTCTGTAACCAAATGCCATGGTTTGAGTCTCTCTCAGTGGGAGGGAGAAGAAACTCTGCAATCTTGCTAGGAAAACAGCATGAAACTCAAATACAGCCAAGCAGCCAATAACTATATCAAAATGAGTTAGAGAGATGCTGACCAGAGTTCCATCTAAAAAGCATACTTCAAACAGCTATTCACTTTTGTCTGATCTACATAGCTGTAGTAATTTTCTAAACCATCATAGTTAATTTAAAAAATCGAACACTTGACAGTTTTAGAAGTGTGAATTGAAATGTACAGGACAACTTTTATACCAACAAGTGGTCTGCAAAGATTGCAACTGTGTCTGCCACCACGTTTTTACTGGGTGGCTTTCAAAAGTGCAGACAGTTGACCTCTGAATTGAAAAAGAAAAAAGCGAAAGTGAAATGTGGTGGAATGGTCAGAGCTGGGCTCTTTTCTTGGGTGACATAAGTAATTCACTTCAGTCTGGTGCAGGTACCAGAGTTCTTGTGGGTCGTATGTGCATGAGATCAGTTAGTAAGAAAGTATATATTATAATAAAGTATAAGCATAAATGTTTTTGTGAAGTGGAATGGCCTGTGGAAGACTAGCCCATACGACATGTTTCTTATAGTATCATTTAATTAGGGCTTTACACTGCATTCCTGACCTTGTCAGCTGAATGCCTCACTGAATCACTTCAGAATTACTAAAATGCCCATTGTTTCAGCCGTTGTCTGGTGCTGGGAAAATGCAAATTTTCGATATATCCAATGCTAGTTTTTAATAGGCATAATTTTAACCAGAACTGTTCCTAATTTCCCAGCTCAAAAAATGTAATCCTGAAGCCAGCTGGAGAAATGTAAGTTGGCTTATAAATAAAAGGTTAGATGATAAGAAAAACTGTGAAAAATCTTTTCTCATTCATTTAAAGTGTGTCTTTTCTACTCCATTTTGTCCTGGTCCTATCTTTTTTTGCTTTTATTGGGATTATTGTTGGACTGAAAATGAAACAAATCGGAACTGTTAGTGCAAGTTGCTGAGAGTGCCTAGCTGACGGATCCACCTACTTATTTATAAATGACAACAAAAGGAACACAAGATATTTTTCTCTTTAAAAAGTTAACAATCTTCAGAAGTTTAATGTTTTCTCTATACAATGACATAGTCTCTGTTTTCAAATAGTTTTCTGTAAAAGCCTTTTCAAATGCTCTGTATTCTCTTAGACCAAGATAATGCAAGCCTTTAATGACAAAGCTGCTGATTCTGGCTGAAAAGCACAATGCTTTAAAAAGGTTTCTAAACAAAGATATGATAGATATAAACAACACATAGGGAGAAACTAAGATGAAAAAGCAAGCAAAAAGAAATAACACTTGTTTAACTTGTTTTGTCTTTGCTGAATATTTTAAATGGCCTGTCAATACTAAAATCCTATTTAAATTTTTTCCCTCTGAGATTTATATTTGAGTAAAATAATGCCAAAATACTGATTGGTATAGCACTGAGATTGTGCTTGGTATCAGGTGAGATTAAACGATCCTATTCCTTATGTTTTCCAATTGCCTTTTCATTTTTACATTTTTTATTATGTGGAATAACCTCCTAAAACCTTGAATGAGGCAATGTTTCAATCACACACCAGCTTGTCTATTGAAAGGTCAGTCTATCAAAATGTCAGCCAGCTCTTCCTTTTGTACTTATATTAAATTTGGTAATTTATCTGGTGTGTTTCCTAGCAGATCTTTTTTTAGACAACCAGGTTTACAAAAAAAGGCAGTGAGCTGAAGAGATGTTTAATAAATGGTAGGTGGGGATAGAGGATGATTTGGAAAAACAGTGCAATTTTCTTAACACTAGCAGGTTGAAATTGCATATTTTAGATACTTCATTATTCCAGTTTTTCTATACCTCGGGACATTAAGCCCCAAGAGCACCATGTCAAACAGAGAGGTGCTGCTTCCTCAACTGGCTAAGGAAGGACAGAGAAAGAGACACCCAAACCCACTGAAATCAGACCAAGTCTTCAGGAGTTGTTTCCTTGGGTCAAGTCTGCCTACACAAGACATCTCTGTCTGGGACTGTCACCCACATTTCACTTTGTGGTCACTTTTGAGGTGTGATTCCTTCTGTCTGTGTAAATACCTGCCTCGAGGTGTGAGCAGCTGGGTCTCAGATGTGTACTGAAACAACCAAGTCCCACTCACACCCTGCCTGAGCCCTTCCTTTCCCAACAAGCAAACAAAAAGCCCCCAAAGAAGGGTGTGAATTTGGGCTTTTTGGGTCAATGCAGCACCATGGTTTTGAAATACAGCTGCAATTCCAAGTGTCCAGCATACAGAGATCTGGCATTTGCCAACTGCTCAGCAATGCTGAATATACAATGAAAACTAGATTTCAAAAATCCATCACCCACACCTGACACATGACTAAGGATCACATTTCTTGGAAATAGTGAGGCCGTATACAGTATTTAACTGCATAAATTAAGACACTGTCCATTTAGATACATGAATTGTGCTCAGTTCTTGCCATCTAATGCACCATCTCTGCAAAAATAAGTGCCAAAAATCACAAAACATCTAACAGAGAAAAGTAGTGCCTTTGAGGACCTCCAGAGGGAAATCCAGTCCTCTGAAATTAAGATATCTAAATTAGATATCTGTTTCCCAACCTGGGTAAATAGCTGCCATATTCCTTTGTTGTGCCAATCTACCCAGCAGTAAACAGTAATGACTCTGCCTCAACTAAGCTGTCTCTGCATTTACATACAGAGCAACTGTACTATAGACTCTGTAGGGCGTCCTGTCTAGTGTTCAGTTGCTGCTGGAGAAGAACATGGGGTTGCAATAGACCCAATATCTTATTTGCACTATCACATGGACATCTGTCCTCTCTTCAATGGAACTGCATACCTGCGTGTGGGCAGTAGAAGCACTCCTCCAGTTCATCTTGACTAAATTGAGATTTCTGCACAGTGGAGGTCTACATCAGCACTAGTTATAGTCAACTGTCTTTACAGCCCCTGAGAGAAACTGGCAATAAAGGAGTGCAATTCATCCACCCATTTCAGAGGTCTACATAAGGGTGCAATAAATGGCACTTTACAAATGTCCTTTCTGTCCCCTAAGTATAAAGGGAGTCTAAAGTTAACAGCTGAAATGTATATAATTAAGTAAATGAAGCCTATGCTAAGCTACTGATTCAAAAGCAAATCAATAATATAATACCAATGGGATGGTATTAATTTTTATCATTAATACCCTGGGTCAATCTGTCTTGACATTTTTCTCTGTAAGGAAATTGTGTATTAACGAATCAACAAAGTATGAGTTGTTTAAATATGTGGTTTAAATAATTTCATGCCTTTCTGGAGTAATTTTTTCCCACTTAGCAATAAGAAAACAGTTACAAATAAGTTCCCATACTCCCATTTACTCCTTTTATGTACAATTGAAGTTTATTATTCTATTTTTTCTCTCTCTTATCTTTCAGCATGTATTTTCTTTATCAGTATTAGAAATCCTAGGGAGGTAGGGAAGAATGAATAGTTGGTCTGTAAGTTGTACCCACTTGCTCTGTATTTGCCATTCTAAAGACCCTGTTTTCTTTGGTTTTAATAATTTGTACAAAAAGACTTTAAATCTCTTTTGATTTTATTTTGTGAGAGATATGCTGCTGAATATTTATCTTCCCACCAAACAAACTATTGTAGGCCTGTTTTGATCTCACTCCCAAACAAGTGAACCCAAGAGCTTTTAAGATAAAATATAAAGGATGATGAAATTACATTGAAACTGCAAAAGAAATATAAGGTTGCAGGTAAATTTGACGTCACAGCTACAGATTTGGTCAAATGAGAGTTCTCATTTGACTCCTTTGACACAGCACACAAGGGTTCTTGTGCAGTCCTTCACTGTAGAATTTACAGCCTATGTCAATGAGCTGAGCTTGTTCTGGGTCTGTATGTCTCTCGTGGATTTTTCCTCTACCACTATCCCCATGGAACGATTGTTCCACAGGCGTACTGCTTTGAAGGGTAGGAAGTCTCTCATATGTTTACTTCCAGTTTATTAAAAGAAGACTGAACCCAGATGTGCAATATTCTGATGCCATAGAATGAAATTAGTATCCTTTCAGTTATGGTTTTGCCCATATTATCTGTGCTAATTTCAGCCAGCAGCTGTTGCTGCCCCATGACTTTTTCATGTCTGACACAATATCAGTACTTCTCCCAGTTACACCAAAACCATCATGATTTGCAATAACTTACATTTGTAAATGCATTTGTTATATTTGAAATTAAATGCAATTTCTTTGAAAGTAGAAATTCCAAGCTACGTTCAGTGCTGTTCCACAGCTCAATACCAATTATAATCCATACTAAGACTGAGCCAGTGAATTTGCTTTGACCAAGCCTGTGCTGTGTGTAAACACAGGTCTTTATGTGCCCAGAGTTAGCAAACTAGCAGTTTTCATGCATGCTAAAGAAAGATTTGCTTAAAGAGATAATGTTGCGGAATAACGAGTTGTTCCCACAAACCATCTGTTCTTCTCCTACACTAAAAAGAAATCTGAATCCAATTCCTTTGTTTTGATTAAAGGTCTCTTTGCAAATTATTGTTTCTGAACTTCAAAAACAGAGAATGTTTTGATGAAACTCTGGATAGGAAAAAAAAATGTCATTCTTTCCTGTATACTGTTAATAAATGAATATTAGTTATCTGTGGGTTGTTAACAGTTTTAGAACCCAAACCTCCATATTTTTGCTGTAAAACAGTGAAGCTATTATATTCATCCTGACAGAGGGTTCCAGAGAAAGGGAGTAAGAAAATCGCAGGGCACAAGATCTGCCATTTGTGAGAAGCACTAGTTATAAAAAGATGCTTTTCTGATTTAGGAAAGGAACATGTTTTTAGAAGACAGGGGTTTTTTGTGCCATCCTTCACAATACGTTTCAACTTCACAATATTTCAAAAAGCCTACCTAATACTATCATCTGGGAAATTCTCGAAGCAAGGCCTAAAGTTCATAAAATGCAGGAGCTAATGCTCCCTAGCTATTCCAGCTAGTTGCTCTCGCTGCTCCTTCCTCAACAAAACCTCTCTGCTGCCAAAAGGCCCCTCAGTGTGTCATCAAAATGTGCCCAACCCCGGTGATCAGGGGATGTAAGAAGAAGGGCACCCCCACAGTAACCCATTTCCTGACCCCAGCCATGCCAAAACAAGTCTGTCTATCACAAGAAAGGCACAGCACAGGTCTCTCTGATGCCTGGGGTCTGATTTTTAAGACACAGCCTGAGCCAGACAACAAATGTGGCAACCCCATTTCCTTAATACCCATCTTCCATGATTCCATCATTTAATACCTCTATACCCAAGAGTATTAGCATATATAATAAAGAGAATATGCCTTGATTTTCTTGTGAGTTGGTCCCTAGAAGCAGTGTGCCTCAAGGGACTAAAAATGGCTAACAAGAAGAACCACCAAGCCAACAGAGTCCTTGCTAAATCAGATAAATCTCTGTACCTTTTACAGACTTATCTTTCCTTCCCACTCACCCCTCACATCTTCCATGAGTTGAGACACAGGTGAGAAGGACAGTTTGCCTCCTCTGCAGCATCTTTGTTCTTGCTGATTGTACTATTCCTTTACCATGTGCATGGTAGAAACTAGACATACCTCAGGATAAGGTGCAAGAGAAATGTCACAAGTTTCTGTATATCTTGCATCTTGGCCTGTCTGATAAGACCTACACTGTGAAGGATTGCACAACCGGCTCATTGAGTACCAAGACCTGTGAAGGAGAGGCATACTTTAAATTTATAAATGGTTACAACTGCTCCTGTTAAAAACACCAGCTGAAAGAGCTGATGCCTTTTGAGGCCATTATATGAAAAGTTTGATAGTTTGTAGATGAGTACATTAAGTTACTATAAATGCTTGGGTTGATCCGAATTGGGGCAGAGGGTTTCAGAATAATCACAATAAGATCCTTCATGAATGAAGAAAAGATGATAGTTACTATTTCCCTACGGTTGTGAGCTGGACACATTCAGTGCAGTAGACTGTATTTTCCATCTCTGTAACGATGAGAATATTTGTCTGGATCCCCTTGCCATGGATTCCCTGGGATTCCCAGTGGCCCAAACCACAAGAGAAGATAACCCTGTTGAGGGCAAGGAAGGTTTACAGATATCAAATGCATGAGGTTTTTCTTACGTCTGTAGATTTTGTGATTGCTTATCACACTCTAGGGGCCTTCCTTAGGGTCATAAAAGCAGCAAGGTTTTCTGCAGGAAATGCCTGTCTGCCCTGTACCATCAGCATTCTCAGAGGATTACAGGATCTTTCAAGTACAGACAAGCCAATCAGTGGCAAATACATGACAGAATCTCCTTCAATGTCCTGTTTCCTTTCAAGTTTTCTCCTCTGGCTCATGAGTTTTTCAGGAAATGTGAACTCCAGCAGGTCTTTGAAGTGCTAGCAAGTATGTTGCTACTCCTTTCCTAATGTCTGTTATGGAAGAACTTTGTAACACTGTCTTTCAGTTTTCCTTCGAGAAACCCTCCTTCTCTGGCTCATGCATCCATCTTAAAATGCCCATTAATCTGGAATTACTTATAATCACATGAAATTTAATATTAGTAGAGCTTCTTACCCTTTTTGTCATTATACGGTACTAAGGAAATCCCCCAAAGGTCACCTCAGCAGGTTCCCATCTTGGGTGCCATGACCTCATGGCTCTTTACTGGCTTGGCCTTCAAAATCAAAAGATAAAAATCTACAGGCTATCCAAGAAAAAGCATCAAGTTCTTAGGAGGTTGTTTTAATTCTTGGCCACAGATAGTTTCTTTCTCACAAGACAGGTAAAATCCTATCATAGATCTGTTCTGAAACCTTCAAGCTCAAGAAATTCCATTCTTGTGAAAGAGGGTTACTCTAGGAGAAATCTGACAGACTTCATCAACAATTTCATCTATACCGTGGACAGCAGATTAAACAGCTGCACCATACTTGCCTCTGCAAGATTTTCTTCCCCCATGAAGACAGTAGGAACTGTTAGTCCAGATGTGTAGTGTAGAGCTCCTGTCCATGCTCTTAGTTACCATGGACACCTCTACTCTAGAGAATATCTGAGAGCATTTGGTCCACTGATAACATGGGGCTCAGAGTCACCTATTTCGTAAGCAAAGTCTGTCTGGGGTCCTAATCAGCCCAGGGTCCTCATCAACCCAGGGGTTTCAAAGCAACACTGCAAGTTGATTCTTCATGCACTGAATAGAAGAGGGATTTGTGTTGGGTGAGAAATTGCACAGTGGAAGTTCCCTGAGAGGCATAAAATTTAAAAACTGACCACACAAATTAAACAGAAAGAGACTGGAAAACATCTGCCTTTCTTGTAAAGTTAGCAACCTTCTTTCAAGCTTCCAAAAATATACTACAGGTTATGTACTTTGCTGTCAATTGCCCGATTCTGGACATTTTTGTCTCCATGCTAGATCATAAAGCTGCACATCCTTAGCTCTTTGTACATCATCCACATCCTTTTCTCTTGGTACCTCACCCAGTGTACTTCAAGAAAACAACATACCAGATTTTCCCCTTAACAAAGCTATCTTCTGAGTCCTGGTGAATGTAAACTAGGATAAACCCCACTGAAGTCAGCAGTGATTTAGCAGTGATATATCACTGAAACCACTGCTGTCAGGTTCAGGGGAGAGACAAACAATAGGACCTGAACCAAAACAGACTCTGAACATTGCTGAGAGCTGAATACCAATATTTCATAAATGTCTCCTTTTTGTTAAATGCTTGATTGCAGTGCTAGGGAAAGTAGGCTTGGAACAAATCTTCTGGCAGTGCCTGTGCTAATAAAACATTCAAGACTGTGCAAATAAGGCAGACAAGGAGTCTGTTCCCGAGTCATGACAGCCAGTGGCATAAAACACCTTCAGATAACTCTCTTCTGTCCCAAGTGTGACCCCATCCATACTGCACAGAGTCATGCATATATTTTTATCTATCTATCCATCTCTCTATCTATCCATCCCATCTTATGCAGAATTGTTAACTAGGAGTATGCTCTGGACACCAGAATAAACTGTTCCAGCAAGGAAGATGTCAAATAAACAATATGACAATCTTTTTAATGTTGAGGTTCTTAGTCCATTGCTCCAGCACTATTAACTTTACAAGCTCAGCTGCAGCTTCAGAAAGCCTCTCTGTCAGTCCCCTGCTCCAGGAAAGGATCAGCTCTACAACCTAAAATATTCCCCCCAAAAACTGCTGTTTAACCTCTTCTTTGCAAATAAATGTTGTGTTACAACTGCTCTGGGCAACCAAGTTCAATACTCTACACACATCAATAGAATTTTTTTCCTATGGTCCAACTGAAGTCTCCTACTCCCTCATCTTATGCTCGTTACTACTCATCCTGTCCACTGAAAGTGCAGATCCAAATATAGACAATTTAGAGCACATATATGCCATGATTCTGGTCCGTCACTTACATTTAAGTGTGGAAATATGATGAAGTAATTCAAATCCATCATGAACACACATTCTCTTACATGCCAAAGGGAAGGAGCAAGTACTCTGCCATTTAATAAAATCTAGTTCAAAATATCATCTTTTAAACAAATCATCCTAAGATAAATAAACTGTGAATTAAAGCTCTCCACTGTTCCACCTAGAAAAAAATCCAGCACTAGAGTGCAGGAATGGTCTTTACTTCAGTGAAGCTCAAATAAAACTGGGAATGTTTGTTTTTGTGACTTTGCTCATTTATAAAGTGCCTGTTGCTATGGCAGCTAAATGCTTGTAACAAACTTGCATAAACAGAAATTCTTATAAAAATGTTTAATGACTGATTTTATTCCTGTGTCTTGACTACATTCACATGGCATGATCTGACACATGTGAGAACGTTGGCCATTTGGGGTTGCAAAGGTCAAATACAGGGACATTTCCATTTTGTTCTTGCAATTCATCTGAATTGAT
>WBMY01006136.1:485611-525166 GCA_013397315.1 Donacobius atricapilla | reverse complement strand
GTGTGTTAATAAATCTAACTGTTTCTATTTTTAAGTTGAGCCTGTTTTGCCTTTCTTCTAACTCTATTCCATAGTAAAAAGACAGATCACCACACTGCATTTCACAAAACAAATTCGGCGAATGTGAAACCATTACAGCTGGGGCATCAGCAGGGAACACCCTATCCCTGGAAGGCCGGCGTGGAAGGAGAGGCAGGTGTTCCTCAATGCCTCCTGCTTAGAACTGCTGTCTGTGGAGGGGCCAGGAGCAGCTCAGGCAGATGATGGGCATTGCTGTGCTCCACTGCCATTAAGGTTGGAGAGAATTTGGAACAGGCTGAGTGAATGCCTCTGACGAATGCTCCAACTGTGTATAAAAAAAAAAAAAAATAAAAAAAAATTTAGAGTTATTCCTGTCTAGATGTTGTAACCTTGAATCTTCCTGTCTTATTTTACTCTTTCATAAAATGTAGAAAACAACAGTGGTCCCAGCCTGGGTGGATGTACAGCTGAGACAGGATTCCCTCCAGCCACTCTGAAACTGCCAAGAAGGTGGAGGAAGCAAGACTCATGCTCATGTTAAGGCAATAAGAGGCTGATGTAATCTCCCTCTTGGGACTTAGAGAATTCCAAATCTTGGTCCTTGCCCCTCAAATTGCTTCTCTGTATGCTTGCTGCACAAGGCCTTCTAGCAGACTGGGCTATGTGTAAAACCAGGCTTTGAACAACTGGCTTTGTGATATGAGCACCTGTGATGGGAGAGGCTCAAAGCTGCTGTTCCTCCTCCAGCCTATCCACTGTGCAAAGAGATTGGTGTATGTGACATTCCCTGTCTAAGAAATCTGAATCTCTAGTGCTTCTTATCCCTGCTTCTGCTCCTTGCTGAAAAACAGGTGTTATCCCCAGCTGCTCCAGTGCTGGAGTTTGAGTAAAGCACCTGTGACACGTGGGTCATCTGCATGATGTGAAAAACCCCACAGCCTAAGTGTGCCTGCGGCATTGGCCAGCAGGCAGCATGAGGTTGAAACCCTTAATTTGTGAGGGCCAAAGGGAAGTGGGTGCTGAGCTAGTGGGATCTGCTCTGGCAGCCTGCAAGGCCTCATCACTCCACACTGTGTAGGAAGCTGCTTTGGGTGCCAAGGGTT
This sequence comes from Donacobius atricapilla, assembly GCA_013397315.1. Classification (NCBI taxonomy): domain Eukaryota; kingdom Metazoa; phylum Chordata; class Aves; order Passeriformes; family Mimidae; genus Donacobius; species Donacobius atricapilla. The sequence goes on along the minus strand of WBMY01006136.1, from coordinate 524,042 downwards.
TGGGAATGTGTCAGGGGAGGTCAGCAGCAATATGGCATCTCTTTGACCGTTGCAAGAAGAAAAGTCTCGTAGCATCTGAAGCACTTTGCTGTTTGTGAGTCAGTGTCTTGCAGTACTAACACAAGGAGTCACAGAATCATAAACTCTGGTTAGGCTGGAACAGATCTTTCAGACCATCAAAGCCAGCCATTAATCCAGTATTGACAGGTCCACCATTCAACCACGTCCCTGAGTGCTACATTTGCACACCTTTTAAATACCTCCAGGGATAGTGACTCTACTATTTCCCTGGGCAGCCTGTTCCAATGCTTGACAACCCTCTCAGTGAAGAAATTTTTCCATATATCCAATCTGAACCTCCTGTAGCTCAGTTTGCGGCCATTTCCTCTTGTCCTGCTGCTTGTGCCAAAGGTGCAGCTGTATCTTTGTGTGGCTATAAATGTGCTGCCTTTCCCCCATGATACAGACATTGCTGGTTCTCCCCCTGTATCCTACCTCACACCACCTACCAGACCCTTGCTCTGGTCCACTGTGTTTCTTGGAGACAAATATCACCCTTGAGGGTTTTCAGAAGCTGGAGATTCAAATAGCTGGTGGATTAAAAACGCTGAAGATATCCACTTTTTTTTTTCCTTATCTTCTAGTTGAGTTAGCAGAGCAAAATCCACTGCTGCTATGAGTTGTTGGCTTATGCAGTGTGGAGTACAGTCCCCCATAAAATGTCAAAGTGTTTCTTGAGGAAATCTCAAGAAAACTGCTATATTCAATGGTCATGTAGTAGTTCTTCAAAGTAAGAAAAAGTGGCTTGTTTGTTTTGACTTGATTTGATTTTTAAATAAATTGCTGTGAAAGCAAACAAAATGTGCAGATTGCTCTTGGCTGATTTACCAGTGAGAGTGTTCCTAACGGTACAATTAATGTAACAATGTAAATTCAAATTGATGTAACTATACAATGTAAATCCAAAAAGAACTAAACAGTCTAGCCTTAGACTGAGAGCTGGTTTATAGGCCCTTTTGAGATTTAATGGCTGTTGCTATTGCAACATTTAAACCATTTATTAGATAAATGGGTGAGATAAAATCCAGGTATCGTTGCATTTTAGAGCTGTGGGAATACTATTATGCCTAGAGAGAGCTTCTTACAGATAGTTTGTGGAAAGTGTTTGCTTTTGAAAAATCAGGGTATCAGTCCCTCTGTCTCTAATCCCATTCACCCTAAAAGATGCAACAAAAGTTTGGTGCTCTGAAAAAACTTTATTCTTAATTCATACCCTCTCTGTTGTCCAAGCTGATGTCTGAAAGAGCTGGTTTTGAGAGTACTGTGAAGTAACCAATTCGTCAAACTTTACCTCCCACCATACCCCCCATGATGGGAAAATGACACAATGGAAACTTTTTGTGATATTTCTTCTGGAAGAAATGATATAACAAGATAACAGGAGAGTTTACTTCTTGCAATCTCTGCCTAAGGTCAGAGCAATCTTTGAAGCCTGGCTTGGAGACATATCACAGCATTGGAACAGGCAACTGCTGTGCTGCTGTCTGCTTTCAAATATGTGAGATTCAAACAGGGAACAAAAAAGCTTTATCACTTTTATCAATGAAATTTCTACAGGAGAAAAGCCAAATCCAAGGTCTATGAATCTCAAAGGATTTTGCATGATAGAATTTGCCTAGGAGTGATATCTGAGATAAGAAGGACTATAACTGAGACTAAGGGTTAAGTGCTGATCTGTGTTTTTTATTTAAACTATGCTCTACTCCCTGTCCTGGGTCTTAGTTGCTGATTTTACTCACTTGTAAGACTGTTGGTCAATGCCATTGATTGTGGTCACTGCCATTGATTCAGCCACACCAACTAACTTCCTCCCAAAACTTTCTCATTCATGGTTTCCAGAAAAAAAAAAAAAAAGAAAAAGAAAAAAAATTTCATGTGCTAAATGGAGAGGATTAGAAGACCTGGACTATGAGCCCATGAAAGTTGCCATTCAGATTTGCTCCTGGTGCTATAAGGGGCTGGCATGACTAAGTGTTCACCTTCCCCATGGGAAGTTTTATATCAAAAACACATTAATATCTGTTGCGGTGGTTTCCACTTCTGGCTGTCCAGCTGGGCATCACATAAAAGACAAAATGCTTTCTAAGGAACCATTTAAGAGACATAGTGCTGTTTGAGGAAAGCAACAATTGTGTCTGAGAATCACCCTGATGCAGGTCTAGTCAGTGAGGCAGATGTAGGCTGAAAGAGGAGGTGCAGAGCAGCCATGAAGAAGATGCTCTAAAACCCCAGAGGTACTTTTCTCCTAAGCATACAGCAGCAGAACATGGTTATATTGAGGAGTGATAGCACTTTCTGCATGATGGCCAGGCTGTTCCTAGCAATAATGTGCTCCTAATGGGGAAACATCTTCCATCAACCTGAAAGATGGATAGGTGGTTTTGAAGAAGAAATAAAGAAGATGATTAATGCTGATACAACCAAACCACAAAAGGTTATTGAGCGGAGCAAAGTTATGGTCTTTGATCTGTTTCACTGAAAACTACTCTCTAGGGTGCTTCCTCAAGCAATTCACAGCAACCTCAATGCAGATGACCATAACTGAGAGCAGAGAAAGGGTGCTATCAACAGTAGCAGTCTTACTTTAATGAGATACACACCTTTTGCTTGGGCTTTTCAGAAAATACTGTCTATTTAAATGCAGACATGCTAACACATGGTAATGGGGATGAGCTGCTCCCTGCAGTATTTAAAATGGGATTCAGCCCAGCAGCTGTGCTGCTCTGTCACTCAAGAGGGCATCCTCTTCCCTACAGTACTTTTGCAGTGCTCCCAAAAGGTCAGCAGGCCAGGATGGGTTTATAGTGGTGATGGTAGAGGTGTTTTGGGCTTTTTAATTACTATGTTTTTCTGTATTCTTCCATAATTCTCTGCTAGAAGCCCTATCTAACTTGGACAAAATGTGCAGAGTTTCTGCAGTAGCTGCCTCCATACCAGGATTATCTCTCCTATGCTACACTGTACTAAAGAGCTCTTAGTTAAAAATGGAAATCAGTCATGTTCTTTGGTCCTGAAATTGCATTTGATAAAGACCAAGACATTTTGGTGATTAACTAAGTTGGCCAGTAACTCAAAAGTAACATTCCTGAAATAAAGCTTTTCATGTATAACTGGTACATTTCAAATGCCACTCATGCAGGGAGTGTTAGTGTTGGACCCACATACCCACATTCTTGCCAGGAGGATCATGGGGGACAAGGCCCTTCATGGAGGCTTTGTGCAGTAGGATGGATGTGGTTCAAAACTCTTACAAGCTCTTTTATTACCTTGCTAACCTTTGAGAAAGATTTCCTTAAGTGAATAGGCAAACAACAAGAGCTAATACAGCTTCTGGATGCAAGAAATTATCTGCTTCTGGTAGTTACGAGCACTGCAAATTACTCATGGAAAATTTACACTGGAAATAAAATTAGTGAGTATGCTGTGACGGTTTCTGAAGCTGTTCCAAATGACCAGAATTCCTGTGTAGTTTCTTTCAGCCCAGGTTTTAAAGCATTTTGCAGACATTAATTACTTACACCAACCATGTGGCAGGACAAGAGAAGACATGATGATGCAAGGAAAAGTAACAATAGGGTGAGACAAGTCTGCATGACTGTTAGAAGGCACCCTGGCTAGGCTGAGTCTGTCCCTGATGCTTTATGACCTTGATGCCTTAAGTTTTATCGTTCATGTTTTTCAGATTCTGTGCTGCCTAGGGGTGTCTTTCTGAGCCTCATATTAAGTGTTAGTAAGCTGTCTTCACAGGGTAGGTAGACAAAACAAATCCTTTCCCAGATGGAGACCAAGAACAATGGTTAAAAGTTTTCAGGCACAAAAGCATAAACAATGGTGGACTGAAGAGAGAAAACGAGAAGGACGGGACTTCATAATCTGAAGCTGCAATTGGAAAATTAAACCCAAATATGCAAATGGACCAAAACTTATAAAAGTGTGAGACCTTGTGACAGGTTGTGCATTTTGTGACCATTTTGGGTCCATCTTGGTTGTAGCCCTGGTCAGGCTCTTGTGCTGCCCAAGGTGTATCCTTTAAGGTCTTTTAATAACTACCTACTTTATTCTCTTAGCACTGTCTAGTCTCTGTTCCAGGTCAGCCTTCCCAAGGCATTAGCCTTCTGTAAAATGATGCCAACTTCCAATTATTTTCAACTGTATTCCTGAAATGATACCCACTCCAATAGCACTATATACATGAGTGGGACAAGTACAGGAAATTGGGTGGTCAAAAGGTATGTAATTAAGAGCAATTTTCTCTTGAAAAATGTATCAACTCTGGGCCCACTTATAGACAATTAGCAAATGTTTAAATGCTTCATCTATATGGGAACTGCAGGTCTGAGTAGCCCTAATTGCTCTTCGTTTTCCCTGACCCTATTATATAATTACCTTTAAAGAGTAATTTATCTACTGAAGTGCCTTCTCACTTTTGAAAACACCCATACGTGGATGAGTGAAGGGAAAGAAGGGAATATCCTCTTAACAAAGTAACCTCTGGGAGCCAAAATGATTTCAAATAAGGTTGTCAAGCATTGGGGGAACTGCTTTATCCTCCTGCCCAAAGGCAGAATACTGCCATGTGCCTGGGGCATCATCCTTGTCCAGTTTCTTCCTGACCTCTAGTAACTGTACAAACCCCTTGTGTTACCTGCTCCCATCCTGCATTAATTTCTCATTCTAGAAAGTTTTTAGCTATTCAAAACCCCCTTGCTGTAGCTAGAGCCCATTAAATTAAGTTTTCTACACTGAACATAGTGAAGAACGTGTTCCCATCTGTGAGTGCTGATATCTGGGGCCACAGAGCAGTAGTGGGTTTCCTTTGATGGCAAAGCTGGCTGCAAGTAGTTCTGCTCTTCTTCCTGTGGGGTATTCCCCTCTTCCCCTGCTCCTGCCAGTCCCTGCCTGCCAGAGGCTCTGCAGGGAGCTCAGCACAGCACCCAAGAGCTTCTCCTCTTCTCTGATAGGGCCTTATCTAAAGATAACCGCAGACCTGGAGCCCAGTTAAGCCTTTGAGTTATTGATACGAAACTGCTGTGGAGAGGCATGGGGCTTCCCACACGAGGAAAACACTACAGTATTGATAGTCTGCCTTACTCCGGCTCTATCAGTCTATGAACTCTTCACAGCTGCATACTCCTTGAAGCACAGAGCCCAAAGCTCAAGTATATGACTTGTCAGGTCTCATAACTCCTCAGTGAAGGTTTGATTTTTCCATATGTTGAAAGATGGCACACCTCTTCATATTTCCTAGCATGGTCCTAGATGGGTCCTTTCTTCCATAGAAATAGTATAGAGTGATTTGCATTCACTTTGTCCTACTGTGTCTAAATGGTAGGTAGACAAAACAAAGTCTTCACTCTACATGTGACTACATGTGTTCACTCTAAGTGCTCTAGAGTGTACAAAATGTAATTGTTCCTCTCATAGCCTCTGTGCAATCGGTTTATTTCTTCTTGAAATGAAACCTGTGCTCAATATTGCACTATAGGGAAAAAACTGCCCTGAAGAAAGCCTGTTTGCCTTTTAACTAAGTCTCTTAAATATTGAAACCTGTGTAGATACTGGCAACTCTGAATCAATGTGGGATTTTTTTTTCTGGAGTAGGTTTTTTAGTTGTTTTATTCAATTTTGAGCGTTGGGTTTGAGGGTCTTTTAGGTTTGTTTGTTTTTAATATGAGACAGAATTTGACTTGGCTTGTTAAAATGCTTAGTTATAAGGTACCTAATCTAATCCATCATCGTCATTCTCTGAAGGATACTCCTGTTGAGCTCACTTCTGGAGCTGTGAGGAGATGTGTGGAGATATCCTCAGAACCTCTGGCACAGATGTCCCCCTGGCCTGCCCCCCAGAGTGGGGACAATGATGGGATGTCACTGGCAGAATGTGTTACTGCCCTGGGGTGGACAGCAATGGACAAAAATAGTAACAACATTTTTTAATCCAATGTCAAGGTACGTATTTGGGTGCTGGGATCTAGCTTATTGTTCTAATTTTAGTAACAGAGATATGAGCAGAAGAATGTATTTGCCCTGATCGATTCCCATTGCAAAAGAAGGCAAGAATTTAAATAGATTTACTATTCATTCTACTCTTGTATAAAGATCTCTTCTCAGTTCTTGGAAGATTAGAAATTAAACAAAGGACCTAATTTCACAGCAGTGTTTCCTCTATGAGTCTATTCAGCTATTCCTGATCTTTCACAACTGGCCTACAATGATCTTCCTTCTGTAAGTCTGTTAACAATTTCTGATATATGTTGCTATGAAACCTGAACTGAGCCAGGCACATTTTGCATTCTGTCAAAAAACTGAAAACAAGCAAGACATCAATAGAGGAGGTGACATCATTCATTAGGGGAAAACAATCTGAATGAGTCTGATATCTTAAATCATTAAAATTGTGAATCTCTTCAGTGAGACATTTCATATTTTGGCAGCTAATAACATTAAAATAGAGGCTCATAAAGGATTGTTGCCCATAAAAGTGGCAAGCTAAGCTTTAAGGATGCATGTGAAGCAATGCAGAGAATATGTCTCTTTTCCTCTTTGAGGAATAACAAGCTGATGGAAGATGGTGGCATAAACTTAATGTTTTGGGGTCATGACAGAATATTTATATCATATAGAACATAATATTTAACTGTGTTCATTCAGGGAAGGTCCTGAATGTGTTACTTAGTAGACTGTGACCATCTCAATTTAAAAAATGTGGAGAAAGTAATAGATCACATCTCTTATTCATTCAAAAGCATAAATCAATGAAGATGATATTGAGACCTGTGGGAAGGATCGGTGCTTATAATAATAAGCACTAATCACTAATAACAGCAAAAAGTAATGCTCTTTTGACCTGACTCAGTGAAATAATTTAGATTTATGAGGTTCCTGTCAGTATAAGTTTTTGGTCTTCAAAATCTCCTGAAGATGGCATAAGTACAGCCACTATGATGCTTCAGGAATTCATTCCCATGTCTATCCTGTTTTCCCATTCCCTTGCCCCACAAAGGAAATAATAATAGATAAAGTATCCCAGATTTCCCAGCTCTGTGTCTGAGTGCCCTTGGTTGTGCAGTTAGATGAAGTCAGCAGTTGAAGTAGTTGCTTTGATAGCAGAGAATGGCCAAGGGTGGGCTTACACCTACAACCTTCTTGCCCTAACCCACCTGCTATGAAATACCTTTTTCCAGGAACTCATGGTTAGTTTGAGTCTTTATTTCAATTTATTTTTCTTAGCTACATCAATTAAGTGAACTAAACTGAAAGTTGGTATGAATAAGAGCTGAGGTCCATTTAAGCATCTCTTGTCACTGGCATGATGGGTAGCTCTGAGGAAGGGTAATTATTAGGATCAAGTCTGTGCTTCAAATTAGCCATAGGGTCCCAGACTACTCCCTATGCTGGCAGCCCAGCTACTCAGCACCCCAGCCAACCAATCACCCCAACTCTGTGCATTAGTTTTGTCTGGGTAGAATAGACCACCTTGAGCCCCACTGAAGCAGCACAGCAAAAACCATGACTGAGGTAAGAAGTGAAGCTCTTTAGTACTGGAGGCTGTGCCATGTGTGGTAAATCCCTTCCTACTTCTCACACTGAGCAATCAAGTGGATTTTTTATGAGATTGAGTTTCCTAAGACTCTCAAGTCCTGTGGATGCTACATAAAATGGGCTAAGAAATAAACCTACCTCTGCCTTTTGAGAAGAATTGGAGTGTTGTTGACTTGTGAGAGGGATCAGGAGGGCTAGGCGCTTAGTGTCTGACAGGATTCAGCCCATCAGTGAAAGCTGATTGAAAGAAGGAGGAAAAAGTGTTTGCGATTTGATCAGAACATGCAGTGCAGGGTCTTTACATCCTGACTATCTTCTCTTATTTCTCTTGCATTTCTCTGACAATCTTGAACAATGTGCAACAGGGGAGTAGGGTTGACTTTTGGAGACTATCCAGAAAATTTCTAATATTTACAAAACTGAAGTTTAATTCTTAGCTGCAGTACTTGGTATTCTTTTCCATATCTACTGAATTTCTATGAAACAGTCACACAGAAAGTTTTTAGACCAGAAAGTAATGCTTGTCAAGAATATAATATGGAAAACAATTCCATGACTTTCTGTAATGCTATTGCACATGGAGTACCAGGAAAGCTTACTTTTTTGGGGAAGAAGAATGGAGTATCTCTTCTCTTTTAAGATTGTTGGAAGTTGAGCAGTACAGTTTGCTGCCATAATTACTGAAATTCTAGAAAGAAGAAGTTCGTAAAAATATTTGTTGAAAAACCTTTCAGGTAGGAAATTTTAGTTTCTTAGCAGTTGATTTTGGACTTGACTTCAGACAAGGTCAGTAGCCTGAATGCAGCCAAATTTCAAATTCTTGTATGTCTCCTGTGTCAAATCAGCACTTCTATAAATATATTTGTTTTTCTTGCAGAATCCCAAACAGACTGTTGCACTGTACTGGTTATGAGTAAACCCATGCTTCTGTGAACTTGAAATTACCAATGTACAGACGTACCTTCTAAAAATCTGCAGTGTGGGAACGTATTTATTTTGTTAAGCTTGGATGTCTGGTGGGAATGATTCGAATTCCTGTTTTCAACTAAATGTCTTAAGGGGGAATAAGATGATGGTTTTGCATGATCTGGCAGTGAAAATTTATCATCAAACTGTCCTGTTGCAATAAGAAAACCTTTTGAAAATATTTAACTTTCAGTAATAACCTAAGAGGAGTTTATTCTCCATTTGGATGGTTAAACAAAGCTTAGTTTGAGTAAGTTCTTGGAAACCTGTTAATTATTTAACATGTTCATTCCCTTAACCAAACTTCCCATTTTAAGCTCCATTGTGAGTTGGGTTTAATCCTTCCACATACTCTGCAGCCCTGTTACCTCGAGGAAATGATTCCTTTAAAAACCTGAGGAAATCTAATAAAGAGCAGCATGTCTAAAGGAAGGAAGTACAGGTTCTGGGAAGCAAAAGATGAGGAATAATGAAGAATTCAACTATAGCTAAATCCTCTTTGACCATGCTGGTGGGACTTTTTGAGACTTGGTGTATTGAGATGTCTTTAAAGGAAAGTGCTATGGTAGGCTGACCCCAGAGAGCAGCTAAGTACACCCACAGCTGCCTGCTTACCCCCCTTCCAGGTGGAATGGGGAGTGAACAGGAAGAGCAAAAATAAGAAACTTTGTGGGTCAAGCTTATGAAATTTTAATAAATAGAGGAGAGAGGAAAAATAAAACAAATTATGCAAAGGCATTTACTCATCACCTCCTACAAGTAGACACGTGTACCAAGAAATGGCTTCCTTTCAAGACAAAATTCCATGTTTATTGCTGAGCACAGCATTACATGGCTTGGAGTATGTCTTCAGCTGGTTTGAGTCATCTCTCCTGGTTGTGTTTCCTCTCAGCTTCTAGCCTGTTCCTGATCTACTCTGGTGTAGGACAAAATGAGAAAGAGAGAAGGTTTTGGCCCTGTGTAATTTTGGCTATTGTTCATCAGTAGCCAAAACAATGGTGTGCCAACACACATTGGTCACAAATCCAAAGCACAGCACCATATGGGCTGCAATGAACAAAGTTAAGTCTATCCCAGCCACAGCCACTATAATAGCAAATTGGGGACTTCATACCTGATAATGAAACATTTTGGGGCAAGCTGGTAGCAGAGGAGTTGCATTTTTTTTCTTTTCATCAGGCAGTAATTTCACATAAACTGAAGCAGGCTTGCTCATCATCCATGCCTTGTAGAAGACAGTTTATACAAAACAGCTAGAAAAAATAGGGAAGTTCCTATTTTTCTCTAGAATTTTCACCTATCAAATTAAATTTTTTTATTACCTTTTTGGGAAAAAAAAACTAATAGACTTTCTCACACAGGTTACTCCAAATCTTTAAAATTTGTTTTTTGGGATTTAAACTTTATCCTACCTCATTTAAACAAGCATGCCCCCAAAGTTCCCATGTGCTCCATATAGAGCTCTGGTGTGTTGGCAAGGTAAATAGAATTAGCCATAGGGTCCATTTGAGCTTTCTATGTGTTGGGGTATGTGTAAATTTATAACATACTTTCTTTTAGGAACAGGAATAAAGTCCACATCTCATGGAAAATTTGCATTCTTTTTGGTTGCTCTTTGTGGCTGCCTGTTTAGTGCAATGATGTGGTAAAATGATTGTATTTAGTAAAATTACAGTGCTGGCCTTCAGCCCTTTCTGTAAGCACTGGTGCAAGGATACTTCCAGATACTACTCCTTTCCAAGTAGTAATAAAATTAGTTCATAATGCGGTGCTCTAAATCAGTTGGCTCCAGAAAGCCATTCATCTGACCGTGCTAATGTAATAAAAAACATGAAAACTTGTCTATATTTAAAATTTAATTTGGAAATCAGTTATCATTGAGGTAATTTATATAATCATAGAATGGTTTGGGTTGGAAAGGGCCTTAAAGCCCATTTTCTTTAACCCCCCCTGCCAGGGGCAGGGACACCTTTCACTAGACATGTTGCTCAAAGCCCCATCCAAACTGGCCTTGAACACTTCCACAGATGGGGCAGGCACAGCTCTGCTGTTGAGCACATGACTGTCTTTTTGCCATCTCCAAAATTTGAATAAGTTCAACACATCACTTCCTTCTGGTCTACTGAAACCTGACAGGATGCTCAGAGGAGCTGGAGTGGGGTTGTTGACAGAGCTGTAAACCAGCTTGGAAAAGGGGAAAAGGAGAAAACCAGGCTGACCAGTGAAGAGCAATGGGATTGTGTGCTGAATCTTAAGAAAGCAAACACTAATGGGATCCCTCAGTCTGCTTATGAGGTGTTGGCTACAATGTACCACACCTGAAATGTGACCTGAACTGGAAGACCATGACTGCAAGAATGACTAAAGAAGACCCTGAAATGGTGCACGATCTAATGCTCCAGGTGGATCCCTACAAATCTCTAGGGCCTGATTTTGATTCGTGCAAGAATCCTCAAAGAGCTAACTGATGTTATCACAAATCCCCTCTTAATGATTTTTGAGTAGTCTTGAGAATCTGGAGAGTTCCCAGCTGATTGGAAGCTGGCAAACATTGTCCTTTTCAAGAAGGGCAAGAAGGGCAAATGGGGCAAGAAGGGCAAGAAGGATGACCCCAAAAAAGTACAGGCCTGTCATTTTCACTTCAGTGCCTGGGAAAGCTATGGAAATTTTTCTGGGAGGTATTGAAAAATACCTGAAAGGTAACACGAACATTGACCACCAGCATGGCTTCATGAGAGGAAAGTCCTGTTTGTCCTATTCGATTTCTTTTAATGACAAGGTAACCTACCTAGCTAATAGAGGGAAGCCAGTTAATATAATTGTATTCTAGTAAAGCTTTCAATACTGTCTCTCACAGGATCCTCTTGGACAACATGTCCAGCACCCAGCTGGATAAACACATCATGGGATGCATGAGCAACTGGCTTATGGGTTTCAGTGAATAGGGTGACATCAGACTGGTCACCTGTCACTAGTGGGGTTCCACAGGGCTCCCTCCTCAGCCCTGTGTTCTTCAATATCTTCATAAATGACCTGGATGTAGGACTGGAAGGGATACTGAGCAAGTCCACAGATGATACAAAACTGGGAAAAGCTGTTGACTCCCAAAAAAGGCCTGCAGACCCATGGAAAGCACTCTGGGCATCCTGGTCAATGGCAAGTTGAACATGAGCCAGCAGTGCCCTGGCAGCCAGGAGGGCCAACACTGTCTGGGACAGCATCAGGCCCAGCATGGCTAGCCGGGCAAGGGAGGGGATTGTCCCCTCTGCTGAAGTTTTTTTAGGGGAGGTTTAGGTTAGATATTAGAAAAAGATTCTTCAGCCAGAGGGTGGTTGGGCGCTGGAACAGGCTCCTCAGGGAAATGGTCACAGTACCAGCCTGACAGGGCTCAAGAAGCTTCTGAACAATTCTCTCAGGCACATGGTGTGACTCTTGGAAATGGTGCTGTGCAGGGCCAGGAGATGAACTCAATGATCCTTGTGGGTTCCTTTGAACTCAGCACATTCTGTGATTCTGTGATAGAGTGTCTAAGCTCCCACCACCATTAACGAAGATCTAGTAAGAGCAGTCACTGAATGACTCGGCAGAACAGCCACTAAGTACCTACTTTATGGCGAGCTGAATTGCTCTTCAGGCTCCAGCAACTCTAATGGGAGTGTAGGAATCAAGTAACCCCAAAGTACCTAAATTTAAGTCATTGTTTCACACTGATTCTTGTACTTGATGTTCCCTAGTCAACCAAGATCATCAGACAATTTTAAAGAGCATTTTGTTTGACTCATTTTAGAAATCTGCCTTGCAGGATGCATTCATTTCCATTTATCTAACATGAAATTAGGTCTATAGCTTTAAGGTAACTATAAAGTTTATCAATCCTAAAACTCTCCAGTTGATCCAATCCCCATATGTTTATGACCAGAACCTAAACCAAGATAACAGTCTGAATATATGTTATCTACTGCTTCAGAAAAAAAACCTGGAAAAAGCCACCATATGCATGTATAATTTCAGGCTCAATCAGGAGCAGAAAAGGTTTTCGCTTTTCTCCTATATCCTTGTTTAAAATGAAGTGGCATTCAAAAAATACATAATCAGTGCTGTGCTCATTCCTGTAAGATGTTGTCCAAACTAACAGTTTAGCAGAACACTAATAGTTGGATTTCTATGTGTCCTGTACATATAGATTTAAAATGTATGGCTCACCTGTGTATTAATAATCAGAAATGCCATATTTAGTTTTAGTTGTAGTAATCTCCAATTCCTAGCAGGAAGGCAGATCACCACCCAAGTTAACATGAGGCCATCATAGTACTCTGGGTGTTGTTAGGAGATGAAGGAGTTACAGGTTCTGTGGCTCTGGCCCAAAAAGGCACTGTAAAATGCCGGGATAGCGGCCTTTTCTGTAACTCTAAAAATAATCTTCATTATTCTGAAATCATGAGTGTTGGGCAGAAGGTGTGTGATGAGTAGGACTTTTGTAAGGGAGTCAGTATAATCAAAAGTGGTTTTTATTTACTGTAAAACGTGTCTATATCAAATAACGCAATGCAGATCAAGCAACAGAGAGAAGTAAAAACTTTTCACAGTCTATCACTGGGATTCACTCACAGGACTTCAGTCACTATTGAAATGATGATAAAGATTCTCTTATGCTCCAATTAATGACATTCACCTGACATTACTGTCCTGTAGATGCACAATTAATTTTACTGCTAGGCCTTATAGTTTAATGGTTTCTTCTGGAATGAACATCAGAAAAAAAATCAGTGCTGGAAGTTAATGAGCTTTACAGGAGCTTAGATTTAATGGAGCAGAAAGTGGATCCACTGGTAGCTGTTTCTCACTGAGGGTGCCAAAGTCTGTGTGAACTGAGTAAAGTAGATAACTGAGCTAGAGATATTCAGTTATTTATTTACAGAGATTTCTCTGGCCTGGCAGAGCTCCCAAAATTGATCAGCTGCAGAACTGATCAGCTGCTAATTTCTACTGAAAACTGCTTAAGGAAAGAACCAAGCTCCTCAAGAAGGAAAACAAGTATTGGTTACCTTCCAAAAACATTGTGGTTTACATTAGGATCTTCTCTGGATCATGTCTCTGACTAGTGACTAGCGATACAGTGTGGACACCTAAAATTTGAAGGTCTTAGGCACTCACCAAGAGCTGCAGTGGTATCACTTGCTCTGTCCTAATCTTCATTTTCTATAACACCCTCCTGAATACAAAATCTGACATTTAAAATTATATGTCATTTCACACTTGACTATTCTATATTTTAGGACCTCTTAAAAAGAGTTATTTTGGCTTTATGTCAGGAATGGCAGACTTTACTCTTAGAGAAGTACTTCAACAATTTCACTGTTCATTTTTTTTCTCCAAATAAAAGGAAAGTGTTGACAAGAGAGTGTGCTTTGGTGCCTGTTTTTTTTTTTTTCTTTTGTTTGGGTTTTTCTTTCTTCTGTATTAATTCAATTTAAGCAGACTTGTATATTTGTATGTTATGCATGCACACACACAAATGTGTATTGGTTTGAAAGAAAGTTCCTGCTCAACACTTTTAAATGTTTCTTTTTAGCTTAGATTCTATTTATATAGCAATGACAATTTAAGGAAAAGCCTCAAAGACAAAATGAGACTTCCAGCAAAATAAATAGTCTCCTTGGAACAGCAGGCAAATCACTTAGTAAGAGGGTGTAAGAGGGTTGTAAACTGCAGGCCTGCAAAGTAAAACAAAATCCTCTCCTGCCAGCTAAACTGGTGAGCCACCACTCTTTAGTTTTGTTTGTAATTTGGATGTCTCACCAAGACTTTGCAGTACCACTACTTATCTGTCGACAATTACTTCATAACTCCTCAATTATGTAGGACTCCTTGGATTCCAAAATCTGCTTTAGGAGGGTTGTGATAGCAGGATCTTTTTATAGACCTAGGTTTGCCGTGAGCAATCTGCCTTATCAGATGGAGATGTTCTCAGTGGTTGTGCTCCTCAGGTGGTCAGTGTCAACAGCACGAGCTGTGCTGTGGCTGAGCTGTGCTTTCAGAAGTGGAGAATTCCACTAAGACAAGGTTTCTATGATATGAGGTTGGCAGAGTACAGGGAGCTCTGTGAGCATGTGCATGTATGTGCACGGAAATTTGGTTGAACACAGAAATGGTGAATGTGAAAATAGTCAGTCTTTGCATAAGCTTAGGTGAGATAACACTGCGTGATGCCTACATTAATTCCACTGGCTCATCATGATTTTTAGTTTGAGGCTAAGACTGGAAAACAATAAAGAACGCAGCTTTGTGCTTTGGTATCATTGCCTGTATGCTCCTGTCAGAGATTACCCAAGATAATTGTTCAAGTGCAGCAAAATATTTTAGAATAATTCTGCTCTAATTGTTAATAACGATATTTTGTCTCAGCAAATGTGCCAAAGATCAATGGCAAGATTTTAGATGTTAACTTACAGTCAATGAATAAGCACTGATTAAAGAAATCCACTTATTAAAAGAATGCATGGATTTATATGTAGTGGAAAGGCTAATATTTTATTTCTCTAGTTATAATAACATCTACCTTAAATTCTGGTTTTGTATTTAGCAAATCACTTTTGCTCATGAATAATATTAGCTTCTCACAAAAGGCCAGCTACTTCAGAATGGGATGTGGTGCCTGGTCTCCTTCATACCTGATCTTAACAGTCCCACACAAAACAGGAGAGCTGATGGTTGTGTTTTTTATACATGACAGGAGATGTGAGTTTGCCTGGAGTCACAGTGCTTTACACAGAGTGGCTGGAAGTAATTGTTTTTAATAAAACTGCTGAGAGCTATGCAGCTAAACATTGCTATGAGCATTATTTCAGCAGCTTCATTTTGGAAATAAAAGGATGCTTCTTTTGCAGAATGACCTTTTTCTTTCTCCAAGGAGCTCTATATCTAGTAATTATTCAGTCTTGTAATTTCTGAGGTGTGTTACTATGTATACATAAATCTTTGTGCATTGAAGCCTAAGCTCAAGCCAGTAATGCATATGTATAACTTGGAACAATCCAGTGTGGAGAAAACAACCTGCATCTCCTATTCACACCAATAATGAAATTGAATTCAAAACCACCAGCCTGCTCATCTTAGGGAGAACAGAAACCTAAATACCAACCAGCTGTAGCTTCACCCAGCTGCAGCTTTTGCCAGGTTATCACCCAGAGACCCAGGAAGAAGTGGGGCAGCCCTCTACTCTGCCACCTCCAAAAATCCATGTGGCTGTGCAGTGAACTGGGGTGGGAGGTGGTCCTGTCCCCTTGCCCCCATGTCACACTTCATCACCTTGTTTTGGTGTGTTACACAGCCAGACAAACCTCTGCCAGCTCAGGGCACTGAGCAGAGCTGGGCACA
This sequence comes from Donacobius atricapilla, assembly GCA_013397315.1. Classification (NCBI taxonomy): domain Eukaryota; kingdom Metazoa; phylum Chordata; class Aves; order Passeriformes; family Mimidae; genus Donacobius; species Donacobius atricapilla. Next base: position 508,097 of record WBMY01006136.1, on the reverse strand, counting down.
GGGGCCCCGGGGAGAGAGGAGGTCACCAGGTACTTCAGGGATGAGGGCAGTTCCTGCTGCACAACTGGTGCAGCACCTGGGAATAGGAACAGGTGGAACAAGAGCTCATGTTCTGGTGCTGCTGCTGGAAAGAATGAAATGTGGACATAAACCTGAAGCTTTGGAAATGCATTACCAAGGGCTATGTTTCCAGCAAGAAGACACGACTTTCGGCAACTTCCCATGGCTCTGGCAGGATGATAGGTTCAGGGAGGTAGCACCTTGGTGAACCCTGCCCAAGGAGCAGCACCTAAGGAGCAGCATCTTTCTTATGAGCCCTGTATTTCTGCAGTCTTCCTGTCTATTCTGCCTATCCACTCTAGCCTGTGCCACATGCTCTAGGATGACCCTGCTGAGCAGGCAGGCTAAACCAGATTACCTGTGTGGTTACTGAGGTCCCTTCTAACCAGCCCAATTCCACAAGATCCTGTGATTCCCTGCAGGAAAGCTGTGAAGCCAAAGCATGGAACAACTTCTTGGCTGGGACTTTGAGACCCCCTAGCAGAGCACAGTGGACAAAGGTTGTATCCATGACTACTTCTGGGGCTGGCCTTTGCCTTTGGTGGGGTTTTCTCTATCCCTGTCAGACCATACTGAGTCACAAACATGGCATTACCCCTGGCTGGTGCTGCTGCAGTTGCCTCAGCCCCAAGTGTGAAGCTGCTGCAGGCAGCACACACTCTGCTGGGTGATGTTCTCTTGTCACAAGGCAAGGGCAAGAGCCCACGAGTTACAGTGAGCAACACATCACTGCAGACTGCTTGGAATCAATCCAAAGCCCATTAAAGGCAATGGAAAGACTCCAAATTTCCACTCTGCTTTAAAAACTATTATCCTTTATTTCTGTCAGGAGTCTTGTTTCACAGTAGATGGAATGCACTGTCACAAATCACTCAGAAGAAGCAAGCAAGCACTTACTTAATATATGGTATCTAAAGGTGCATAGTCAAATGTTTCTTATCTGGCCAAAGCACACTAAACTATTTCTGGAAAAATTTTCCTGCAGAATACTGCCTCTGTGTTTCTCCCATCAGTTTACAGCCTCTCCTTCTGAAGTCAGAATCTCAGATTTAGGTTTTATTGGCATTCTGAAAAAGTGCCAATACACACCTTCTAATAAAATAATGACCAGTGTGCTGGAAAATACTTTAATGTAGAGGTATTTCACCTAGGTCCCAAGTTAATCAAAGCAGTCTTGACTCTCAGGTGTATGAGTTGTTGCTGGTACGTAGCTCTCAGATCATAGGTTAGGTACATACCTAACAAAGATCGCAGCTGTGGGGGGTTTTAGTTGAATAAAGCAACCTCTTGCAATATGTCTAAATCCCAAATATAAGGATAAGTCCAACTCTGTGCATACTAACCAGCCCTTTTCCTGTTACCATTAAAATGCTCTGTACTATAAAGGTGCAAATACTACCTTACCCATAAAGATGTTTGTTCTTTTGGGTGACTTCAGGTCACATTTTATTGGTTACAGAAAAGTCCAGCTACCTTCAGTACCAGCTATTTTTGAACAGAAATCTAAGACTAATCAACCCATCAGATGATGCTTTTAGCTAGAAGAGAGTATATAAAGCAGGAGCACTAAGAGATGAAGCTGTTCCTGCTGCAGTGAGCTGTGAGATCTCCAGCAGGCCTGTTTCTTGTATAAAACCCCAAAATTGTCTACTTCCCTAGTCCTCCGTCTGAGTGTTAATATTCCCTTTTGCCAGCGGCTCTGTTGAAAATCAACAAGATAGATGCCCCTCCTCATGCAAGTCATGCCACCAGTGCTCACTCAGGATTATATCTCCCTCAGAAAACAAACTTCTCTTGGTTAAGTAATAATCCTGCTGGCTTTGTTATTAGAGCAGGAATGACAGCTCTTCTCTGCACCACGGACAGTTTCCTCCTGGTCAGGACAAAAATTAATCCTGAGGGACAGCTGAGGGTGCTGTGCCAATAGCAGAAGAAAAAAATGTACCTGCCATTTCAGCCAGTGGGACGAAGTTCCAAACTATAATTTAAGCCTCAAATCAACTTGCTGTTTGGTTTCCAGGGTACCCACTGCTGGGTACCCACATGCCCTCTAGATCCTGCAGTTTTCCCTCACCTCTGACAAAGCAAAAAAATATTGGCACAAAATTGGGCACAGAAATGGGGAATAAAGAAAGAACACAAAAGCTGCTAGGAAAGGATGGACCACCAGGGGTTGACCAAAATCTTGCCAGAGCAGTACCCTTCCTGTTGCTCTTTGTGGGCATGAGAGATGCAGCTTTCTTCTCACATCCATGCTGGTCCCATATATGTGGGAAGACGTTGTTATTCAAGTTTATGTCAGATTGCAGGATCAGACCTGAAATGAGCAAGTGATGGCCACTCAGGCTGTTGGAAGTGAACAGAATTTAATGAGCATCTTTCTCTATGCCTGCAAGCTGTACAAGGTGTGTTTCTGCCCATTGAGCACAGAGGAGACATAAAGCCTTACTCACACAACAAATCCACATAATCCAGAAAGATGGTTTTGAATAGTTTACTTTGTATCTGTAATGGGTTAAAATTCAATAACCGGGCAGAAACACCAAAAAATGTAGTGGTTATCACATTCACTGAATTTTCATTTTAGTGGAATAGGATTAAAGGAAAGGCAAAACAGGCTCAACTTAAAAAAATAGAAACAGTTAGATTTATTAACATACACTAAAAGGTAAACAAAAAAACCAACCACGAAACCCTCTCAAAGACAACCCCCCTCCTTCCTAGCAACAATCTACTTTTCTACGAAACAATGCAAAGAGACAAAGCATCAGAACTCTTAGGTCAGTAGCACTTAATAAAATAGTCTTTCATTCAGTCTTTTGAGAGAGACAAGTCCCTCCTGATTCTTCTGGTAACTTTCCACAAGAGACACAGTCTGCTTGTGGCTTCCAGCTCCCACAAATGCAGCCCACCCAACACTGCATCTCTGAGCTTCCCAAATGCAGCCTTTCATATGGCTGCATAAGGGTTGTGGACTTAAAACACGGGATTTCACCTTTTAAAGATGCNTCCTTTTCCACCCCTCGGTCTTATGGGGTGCGTTTTTAATTTAGCCTGGGCTCGGTGCTGCTCTCCGGGGACCCGGGGGCTGGAGGAGGGGGCCAGGGCCATCTCTCCCTCTCTGCGGCATCTGCCGAGCTCAGATGCCCGAGCCCACCCGGCTCTCTGGAGGGCTGGTCCTGATCTGGGCCCCTCAGCCCAGCCGCAGCTCCCGGGGACTCCCGGGGCCGGCAGGGGCCTGGGCCCAGACCCCTCCCGGCCCGGCCGCGATGTTACCTCATGGCAGGGGTCCGTGGAAAGAGAGCGAATCTCCCAAGATTCCTGTATTTAAGCGGTGTCCCAAGGGGTGTACACTTTTTACCTGATTGGCCAGCTTAGCTGTCAGTTCCAAAACGGATCAACAATTGTTTTTTTCTACCATTTATGCTAAACCAATACAGTATCTTAGGCCAATAATTTCATTTTTGGATTCCCACAACACAAATGCAAAGAAGAGAGAAGACCCTTGTGACACTTATTGCCAAAAATGCACTTTTTACTTTTTTTCTCATTAAAACAATAGGGTTTGGACTTCAGTTTTCTTCACAGCCCTTTTGGCTTTTTCACATGCACTGAGAACCCCTCCTCCCTGCCACTCCGACATGAAAACAGAAGGTCTGCATAAAATCAAATAGATTAGCTGAACAAATCAAATTAGGAAATGAAGAATCATCACTTTTCAAAGCTGGCTTGTGACAGAAAAAAACCTATTTTTCTTCATTATTTGATTTTCATAACCAAATACACAAAATTATATTCTTGAAAAAGGAATCAATTACCTAGAACTCAAGCTAAGTTTCTGCTGCTATTTTGCTAAAAGTACTTGCATAGGCAGGATACATGTGGCTTTGAGAATTTACCTAGCTGCATCAGCTGTAGTGGCAGTTGCAGAGACTTGAAGAGATGATAAGTGGGTCTCCAGGAGAGCTGACACAGGTACTTGCGATACTTCTGAAAGACCAGCATGCTGGCACAGGGCTCTCCATTTGAACTGGAGGCTGTTTCCACGTGTCTCCCACTCCTATGAGAGACAGAGCTGATGCCTTTTGCAACCCCTGGATGTAAAACATAAATAAGTGATCTGCTCTGGGATTTTTGCTGCCTGTTGTGCAGTGATGGGAGGAGAGCAGTAGCTCTCAGCCACACCAACACAGGAGCCACAGGGTCTGGATTTTGCCGTTCTCTGTAAACTGCAGCTGGAGAGCTGTCTTGACCCAAATAATTTCAGTTTTAAATTGACAAGGTAGAATTGTCAGGAAGCAAAATGCAAAACGTTAGAAAATACGTTTTTGTTCATAGCCTGGGCAAAGGTTTGGTTTTACCCTTCTCAGATATGTGACCGGTTATACAACTTTATTTATATGATAAGTCAGAGATAGTTCCTGTAGCAAGAACCTTCCAATTTAATTTGACAGAACAAAAAATAATTAGAAACAAAGGAGCAGAGAGATTCCCTTGTAAAGATCTGTAGCTTTTTACTTACCTGAAACCTGATGTCAAAAAGCTCTGTTCACTGCCATGGATTCAGTTCCTGGGTGAAGAAAGCAGATTTGAGGAGCCTAGGGGAAGGAGAACTGAGCATTTTCTTGCACAGGTATTAAATGTAGAGATGTTTTGCAGGTGTAAGGAAAATGTATCTGCTGTCAGGGTTTCAATACATATAAAATTTCCTCTGCTAAAATGTTTGGGGTTGGAAACTAATAGATTTGGAGTTGTGAGCTGTATCATCATAGTGCCGTGAAATAAAAATGCTTTTATCCTGTGAAATGCAGAAAACATGGAGAAAAAAAAATGCTTACTTGAAACAACTTATTTGAATTTCATAAAATAATTCACAAGGTGTTCATTCTTAAGCATGGTATAGAACTTTTTCAAATCTAAAAAGAACAAACTGGAACAAGTGGCTTCAAAGAGAGCTGGTCATTTGCCCTTCTCTCACCAGAAAACCTGAACAGAATGGGAAGCATTCCCCAAAAAACAAGGCTAAAAATGAAAATTAGCAGGGTAAATTTGCAAAGCTTTGGGCAGGAGAGAAAGGAAATTTACCCAAGTGTCCAAGAGGTGAATTTGAAAGAACAAGCTCTTTATTTCCTGATGCAGAAACTTTCAGTCCAGAAAAATTCCACAATGCATGTGATGTCAGCTCAGTTGTCTTCTGTACAGCTCATCTGTATGTAAGTCAAGGCTGTTCCTGGTATTCACAGCCAGGTGCTAAAGTTGGCTAATGAGGAAACCTATTGATCTGTAGCATTTTCTTTCAAAAGTTGAAAAGCCAAGGAGAACTGTGAAAATGAAGTGATCACTCTCCTCTAACATGACAGCTTTCTCATCTGCTCTCCCCTGTTCGCTATTATTCTGGTGCTCCTGGTGCACTGCACACTGGAGATTGCAAACAAGAAGTGGGAGAAATTCCACTTTTATTCACCCCAGGTACAAATATTGGCTTTCACCTTTCTTAGCATGTGACCAATTACACAACATTAATTAACGGATAGGTTTATAATTTCTTATTTTCTTCTGAAACTAAAATTTGATTTCTGTATTTCAATAGAAAGTTGAAAATCTTGCCTGTGGGAACTGCTTGCAGAAGAATCCTTCTATATCCAGCAGCAATTCTCACTGCATGGTAATATTAATCATTTAGTTAGATCTCTTGTTAATCTTGGGAAGATTACAGAGAGGGGGGCTGACTCTGCCTGCCTTTGCAACAGCCTGGAAGGGTGTAGTCCTTACTGCTCCTGTGCTGTTCTAGGTCTGCCTTTTCTGAAGGAGTGAGTGGTACCGATAAGAAGAGCTGCTGCTATTCAGCAGTTGAAATATATGCTCTTCATATAGGGGATTTCAACTGAAAAATTATTCATTACAATAAGGGAAGCATGAGAAGTATTTACTTCATTAACCATTGGGTCAATAACGCTGATTTTTTGTCAGAGTTACAGAACAGGTATTGAGATGTAAAACTCATTACTTCCATTTGACCATTTTGTATTTTTACGCTTACAAAACACATGTGGCTGGAAGCTGTGGAAACATGAAATTGAATTGAAACCCACCAGATAGATTATACCTCCTGCATGGTAAGTATATTCTTTTTTTGATAGTTAGACTCAGATGTCTCAAAACTGTCATCCACAATCTAGAATAATGATGATGTTCCCCCTCCCCAAAGCATCAGCACTTCGGAAACATTCTCCAGGTGTTGTTTCCAGAGCACCAATCCTGTTTTCAGTGCGCTTTTTTTGGAAATATCTCCAGGTATATACTTCAGGGCAGGGCTTCGCAAAAAGAATTTCATCCAAATTCCCTCTTCCCTGGCACTGACAACCCCTCTGTTAGGACCTTAGGACTCTGTCTGTTAGAAACAGTCTTTGGATCCTCAAGATTTTATGTGCTGTGGACTTTCTAGTGCTAGCCCTTGGGTGCCCTTGGGAAGCAGTGACTCCTAAAGAGCATAAATGCAGTGTCTTGGTGTAGTACAGCCGATACTCTTTGATGCATTATTAGGTATTATTAAACATTATTCATTGTGCTATTAATTTTAGCATCTGTCCTCATAGTTTCCCTTTGATTCTTTGCTAAACGATGGAAGTTGGGGCATTTCATATGGACTTGGCTCTTTTTCATTATCAAATTCATGATCTGTTCAAGTTTAACTGTGGAACTTATCATGTGAACCTATTCATGAAAGGACTCTCAGACAGAAACCCTGAGTGCCCTCACTTTGTATCCATCACTACTCTGGCATGTTCTCTTTCTCGAGGGAATAGTAATAGTCACTCTTACTGGGGGACTGGAAAATGAAGTTACCCAGCAATACATGAGCTCACATAAAGGGATAATATTTTTTTTTCATTGTTAGGTACTAATTTAAAACTTTCCCTAGACTGCAATTAAAACAAAAATTTTCATGATTTTTCTTGTTTTACTGCTAAAAGTTGATCTTAAGCTCCTGTTTTCACTTTCTTTCATCTCATTTCATTCTGAATAATCAAATTTCAGGAGGTAAAAGTTTTTCCTTTCTCAAGTACTCTGTGCCAACATCCGTGTGAATCAAATGGTGTTAATGAAGCAGCCAAATAATACAGAAAAGCTGTATCCTATGAGCATTCCTAGGCAGTGCAGCTTTGGTCCCAATGATGATAAGTGACATACTGAGTATTAAAGATAACTTCTTGCCAGTGCTTTTTTGTTCTGCAGTTTCAGAGCTTGCAAAACCAGGCTTGTCTGTACCTAGTCAAACTTTTTTTTATTTGGTTGGGTTTTATTAATTTGTATATCAGAAAGTTTGCATAAGGTTAGTCCAGAGTGTGGAACTCTCTTAGAGGTGAGGACTTGTAGCTGAGAATACTTATTAAAGTCTTTCCAGCAATAACACCTGTTTTTCCATATTTGCATCAGGAAGTTGAAGACCTGGGTTCAGTTTCTACTTCTTCCTAACTCGGAGGAGATCCCCATTCCCTTCCCTCCTTCCAGCTAAGCACCCTGACAACCAGGCAGTTATGTCAGCAGCCACCTTCCTTGCTTCTGAAGCAAGGTGCCTGTGTACAGATCACAGTACGGGAGCCTAAGGAGAGGGAGGTGATGCCACATAATAGAACTTCAGAGCACTAGGTTGATGGTGTGGAGGGTAGGAAGAGCAGGAACCTGCTCCCCTGACCCAGCTTCCAGGAATGAAAACTCCCACTACTGTGGTTTCTTTGGGCTGGAGCTTAGGCTGCAAAGATACTAATGTTAGAAGTAGCCAGAGACCTGCACAGGATAAAAAAAAGGTTCAGTGAATTCCAGGGCTCTCTGCTTTGCTGACATTTAATGTCCTGGTCGAGCTTCTCTGTGCAAAGTAATTTCTACATTTGCAGAAAAAGTCCTCATTCACTTCCTGGCAACATTCAGAAAACCCATAGAGTTTGCACATACATAGTGCAGAGGGTTTTTCTGATGGCCATGGCATAACACTTTAGAGAGAAATTTGATTCATTGAGAAATACCAGGGAAGAGTTTAAAAGGCAATCATAAATAACATATTTTGAAATTTTTTTTATAGAATCATAGAACCATTTAAGTTGGAAAAGACCTCTAACATCATTGAGTCCAACCATTAACCCAGCACTGCCAAGTTTAACACTAAACTATGTTCCCAAGTGCCACATCTATGCATCTTTTAAATACTTCCAGAGATGGCATGTTGGAAAGGATGAAAGTTTGACAGGAAAGTTTCACAGATATGTAGGTTTAATAGAAGGCTCGCTGAATGTGGAACCTGAAAGCGAAATAGAGATGGAAGCAGGTTTAGATTTAGAAAAATAAAGGATGTTTAGGTTGGAGATTGCTGAGCTGGTTGTTACTGGGCAAAGGTTAAGATGAGTTGGAGGGTAGTTTTATGANAGAAGAGAAGAGAAGAGAAGAATGCCCACCTGGTAACAGCTTCCTTTCAAGTAGTTGTAGGGAGTGATATGGTCTCCCTGAACATCCTTTTCCCCAAGCTACAAACTGCAGGTCCCTCAATTGTTCCTCATCAGACTTGTGCTCCAGACCTTTCACCAGCTCTTTTTCTCTTCTCTGGACTCACTCCAGCCCTTCAAGGTCTTTGAGGGGCTCAGAACTGGACACAGCATTCAAGGTGTGGTCTCACTAGTGCTGAATACAGGGGGATGGTCACTGTCCTAGTCCTGCTGGCCACGTTATTGCTGATACAGGCCAGGATACCATTGGTCTTCTTGGACATCTGGCACATGCTGGCTCATATTCAACGAGCACCTCTAGGTCATTTTCTGCTGGGCAAGTTTCCAGACACTTGGGAGCAGCTGTTCATTCCCTCAAACGCTGAGAAGCCTTGCACAGAGACCTTGATGAATTAGAAGACTGGGCAGTCACCAACCATATGATGTTTAAGAAACAAGAGCCAGACTCTGCCCCTGGGATGGGGCAGCCCTGGCTGTATGGACAGACTGGGGAATGAGAGGCTGGAGAGCAGTGCCATTGAGCAGGACAGGGAGTCCTGGCTGATGCCAAGTTTAACACGAGTCAGCAGTGCCCTGGCAGCCAGGAGGGCCAACCCTGTCCTGGGGGCATCAGGCCCAGCATCACCAGTGGGGCAAGGGAGGGGATTGTCCTGCTCTGCTCTGCACTGGGGAGGCCTCACCTCGAGTGCTGGGGGCAGTCCTGGGTGTCACAGTATAAGGAGATTATTAAATGTGTCCAAAGATGGTGAAGGCCTTGAGGGGAAGCCATGTGAGGAGTGACTGAGGTCACCTGGAGGAGACTGAGAGGAGATCTCACTGCGATTACTACTTCCTTGTGTGGGGAAGAGGAGAGAAAGGGCACTGATCTCTTCTCTGTGGTGACCAGGGACACAACCCAAGGGAATAGCTTGAGGTTGTGCCAGAGGGGTTTTCAGCTGGATATTAGGAAAAGGTTCTTCACCCTGTGTGTGGCTGGCTGACACTGTTCGTCACACACACACACACAGGCACACACACACTTTGATCAGAAGATATGAAAACTGAAACTGATTTATTTTAAAAGGTCTGACTTTATTTTAAGGTATTTCTACAAAAGCCAGGGATTGGGGAGAAGGTTGACACCTCTCCCCATCCCATTGGTCAAGACAACTGTCCATCAGCTGTCCATATCTTTAAGAACAGGAATGAAAACTGCCTTGAAATTACAAAAACATTGGCTGTGTTTACAGACCAGAGCGTGAGAAGAAATCTAAACCATGAAACTGTGAAATAGAAGAGAAGGCTGAAAAATCAGGGTGACAGCTGGGCACTGCAATGGGTTCCCCAGGAAGTTGTCACAGCAGTTTACTGGATACCAATGACATTTTCATTAGTTTGGGAAACACATAGTTTACTTGCAATATTAATTGCAAAATTACAGCATAAATATAAAAATAACTTCAACTAATTGAATTCTCAAACAGCTCATGTATCAGCTGGGAAATAATCAGAAATAGACAACATCCTCATGGGAAATGGAAAGAACTCTACCATGCACTGGATACAGGAAATAGTAAAAGAGTGAAAAGGGTATTTGCAGGCTAGTAGGATTGACAGCCAACTGTGCATACTGTTGCAGGGGATTGTTAGTTTACATCCAGCTAGGATGGGCCTTAAGATATGTTTTGAAGTCTTTTTGTGGGCTGAAAGAACAAGCAGGTAATGGCTTTGTGCCAGTCCTACTGAAAATGTTGCCCCGGTGAGAGATCAGGTTGAAAAGAAAGATCTGTGCTACCACAGGCTTTGTAGGAAACTCAGCACCAGCCCATTGCTGATGATGCCATGGCCATCAGAAACCCCCTCTGCACTATGTGCATATAATATGGGTTAGGGCTTGCCCCTGTGCAGGTATTTGTCCTTGTATTGGTCCTTATATTGGTCTCATTTTATATGTTGGTGTCCTGGTATAAAGGGACAAGTTTGCAACACATACTATACAAGGAATTACTGCAATCCTCTTGAGAACAGAGCAATAAGGCAAGACGATGGAGGGCAGAGCTATAGTTAGAAAATCACTTGGCAATGTTGTGCTTGGAAAATGCAAGTAAACACATGGAGTAAATATCTGTATTAAATACTAGAACAAAACCTAGAAACTGTAAATATATAAGAGTTCAAGCAAAAGCTGGGAATGTGTTGATAATATCTATGACAAAATCAGTCTTGAATTTGCAATGTGGCAACGCTGCAGATGGAAAGTTCTGTTGGGATGCATTGCCCTGGCAGGTTGGAAGGAAAAATGCCACCAAGACTAAAGGTTGGAGGTGCACCTGCTGCATCTTGTGCTCTGTGAAGAGGCATGAGAAAACCTCTTCTCACTGCATTCTGGATCCAGGCCCGGGACAGGGCACTGATGTGGCTGAGATGAGCTGTAATCCATGGGACTGTACACTTTCAGGAGCTTAGCTGGTATATCTACTCTAAGAAGTGCACCCAGAGCAAATCTTGTGGCACTGTTTTCACCTAGAGTGATGATACATTAATTCTAGTCCACAGAAATGCCAGCCAAGAGTATGTGTGTCTGCGTAGTGCTAGGATGTGGGTGATAATTAAAATGAATTTAAATTATAGAAGGGTAACAGAAAGGAAACAAAAGTTTTACTGACTGAAAATTGAGCCCTGGTTATTTAGTGTGGAGAAGATTAATCAGGTTTATGGGACAGTGAAGACAACATGATGGCAAACTTTTGGGAAATGTCAGCAGTGGAAAGTCCTTGTTTGTGTAGGATGACATTAGAATATGGAAACTTTTGAGGAACATTCCCCAGAAGAGTTGGTGAGACTATCATTATCTGAGTTGGAAAAACTAGAGAGAGCAAAGTATTTAAAAATATTTCTGAGGGGCAAATTTTGTCCATATGGAAAGGTGTACCTGGAGACGTGACATTTTTCTTCCAATTCTAGATATGGTAAGTATAACCTTCACAGCTGTAGACAAATATGTGGCATGTCAGGGTCTTGTCTTTTGGAATAAAGTGATGTAGGTAGTAATGAAAGGATAACAAGGATACCTTTGACAAGGATATGTTTATGGCTTGATTAAATAGCTGATTCACAAAGCCCGGTGAAGACTGATTAGAAAGGAAGCTGTAATCATGCAGTAGGTAAAAAAAAATGCTTTTCAATCTACATGTTATAATTTACTGCAAATGTAACCATATGTGTGATTAGGAGCGGTGGCCTATAAGATGGGGTTTTTTCAGACTGCTAAAGCAATTGATTACAGCTGAAATAGAAAGAAAAGTTCAAATGAAGTGTAAGACATTGGTTGGATAATACACATAAGGGAATTTATTGAGCCCTATAAAGGTATGTAATTTCAATTGCACAGACATCTCTGGTTTGAATTCATTTAAAATTAGAGAAAACAATAGGGAGTATTTGCACGAGTATGCTACATGTTTAAATATTTCTAACTTTAAAGATCTATGAAAGAAGATGAGGTACCTAGAAAAGGTTGCATCTGCAACGTTTTATGAGTGCCTGCAGGATCAGGTCAACCTGCTGGATCAGGAAGTCCTGCCTTTCTAATCTTTCCCTTTTTGTAGCTATCCTTGTCCATGGACTGGATAGGAGAGTGGCTGTGATTTGGAAAGCTTTGCATCAGAGAGTTGCTTTACAACTCAGTATAGTGGTTTATATCTGTACCCTGAGCAGTACAGCACATCCCAGCCAGGTGCAGTTCCAGACCGAGACCTCATATCAGTGTCCTTGTGTGAGTACCTGCAGGCATGTGCATCTCAGTTTCAGTGACCAGAGGAAGTGCCTGGGGCCTCTTGAGACACTCTAATGCCTATGTGAGCTTCATGAGTATGACCCAGAAAATGTAGGGGACCTGTGGGATGTCCTAGGGTGTGTCAGATGGCTCAACACTTACATTTAAGGACCTGAATCACAGCCTGGATCTGTTCTGTCTGTAATGGAAATAAACACTCAGACACCTACATTCTGACTCCTCACATTAGGTGTCTTGAACCCACCCATCAACTGTGCTGCTTCTCCTGTGCCTGTCACCGTGAAAATGACCTTGCTTGGACACTCCCCTTTGAGTTATCTCCAAAGTGTTGGGACAGTCTGGAGCACATAGCCACCTCTGTCAGAAGTGCTACATGCCATAACCTGATAGAGAAAATTCCCTTCTTCAGAGAGAGAAAAACAGTTGCACAAAGAGGAAGCAAATATTTGAAATGTTGAGGTTTGGGCTGTTCCCAGACCTTGATAGAGTTTGGACCATTTCCTAGCATGGCCAGTCTTGTTTACGCAGTGCTTGTTACTTGCCACAGGGAAGCAAATAGTATATTCTTGTTAAAAGAGGGCACCTTAAATTTATTTCAGCTACTGCTAGTAGTAGCATAAGTGGTATTTATCTAAGATAAGATTGAGTGGGAAGACGTGAGTACAGAGGACAATATATGTCTTAGCCATCATATTACTGTAGAATTCTAAATGGCAAAAATTAATAGTTCTCCTACCCTGCTTTCTCTGACAAGAGAGGTGCAAAATCATTTTATATGAAGAAGTATACAGGATGAACAAGAAAATATGTCCAGAGCAAGTCCCAGGAGATATTTAATTACTCCTGGAATTAGAAATGAATACTGCAGGCCGCATGGCAAATTTCTGAGACAGAATGTGATGAGATCTCCCAAAAAGTTCTTTCTTAATTATGCTAGAAAAACGTTTTAAAATCATCAGCAGGTTAATCTGTCTGGTGGATATTGGGAGCTCTTATTCATTTTCCATGGCAAGCACATGTAGACAGTAAATCTGTGTTCCTAAAAACTTTCTTATTAAAAATTCAGCCTTGCTCCCTTCCAAGGCATGAAGGAAGTCTCTGGTACTCAGTTCCATTTACATGGCACTCTGGAGAGAGTACAGAGACAAACATTACATTCAAAAGGTCTGAAAAGATAGACTTTTTAGTCTTTACTGTAATTATCCCTCATTAATTTGAAATAGGGTTATGGAAACACTGGACAAAGGAAACAGACTGTGTGGGATGAATTTACATGATAAAATTTACCAAGGTATATACTTTAACTTCTTGCTTTCCTATGCTCTTAAACACATATGAAAGTTGGAAAAGAATGCAATATGGAAATAAAATTCATCATTATTCTGTAGAAACACATAAATTATAGTAAAAATGGGCTGTTCCTTGCACTAGTGATTTACATCATTTTTCTTATCTACTTAGCTGTCTGAGTTTCACTTAGCAAAAATGTTTAAAAGAACAGCATCTTTCTGTGTTTCACATTTATATGAGCAAAATACCCCAGAGGAAAAAAAAAAGAAAAATTGTCAAAATCTTATGAAGTAAAAGTGAAAGCTGACAGGGTTTTGGATCACAGTTATAGCAATGCTTTCCAGCCATTGTACTCACTTCTTTGTAACTGCTGGCGACTTACTCATTGTAAATACAAATCTTTCTAAAATAGCTTGAGCTGCAGGTGATGCAATAGCTCTCCCTCTGATGAAAGCCAAACAAATTGCTCAAAGCCAGTTTGTGGTAAAGGATAATTGGCTTTTCCATCTAAGTTACTTTACACTGGAGATCTTTTTGAGGTATGTGATGTCTGATTTTTTGGTGAAGGTTCCTGAAGCAACCTGTCCTGTTTCCAGCCTATAATGGAGTAAGAAAACTTCCCTTCATTCCTCTTATAGGACAGGTTTCATTATTGTGTTTGTATATGAATCTGTCACGTGGCTGAATGCTCCCCTCCTTCCTATAGGTCTCTTGGTTAATATTTCTGTCCTATGTGATGAATAAAACACGTGAATTTGGGCAGGTGGTTCTTTTTTCAACCACCTGAAAGCACAGTGGTATTACTTCTAGACCTACTATATTGAGAAGATTGTAATAAAAGATTACATAATATTCAATTTGTCACAAAGATTGAAATAATTTCACATAACATATTAAAACCATAAGATAATGAGACTCTTAAAGTTGTGGAAACGCCATTAATCTTGTTAAACTTAGGCGAGCCCAGTGGCAGTAAATCACAGCTTGTTCTACCTGCAAGGAAGGAAGATGCTCTGAAAATTGTGGGTCAGCAGTAAAACTCCTTGGGTAGTGCAGTTAAAATGTGTAATCCATCATGAAACAGTGTATAGAGCCATGGTCCAATGTTTGGAAAAGGTCAATATTATGGGGTTTTATTACTTTTTTACTGTGCTAGCAGAGAAAACCTGGTTTGCCCTCTTCTCTGTGGAGCAGGTCCAACATCCAACCGGTATATGCAGACTAGACCCTGTATTCACAGGGACATATGGAACACAATTATGACTATGAGCACATTTTTTCTCCCCATTTCCCCATTTTCATTTCTGACAGTAACTTTCAGCGTATTTGCCCTCTGCTGGGGACCCATTTCATTAATGATGCAGAGCAATGACAACGAGCCTCAGCTGAGCAGTTCATGGGACCAGTCATTAACCTTGTCTTGTAACATTTTCTCACATCAGCCTTCTGACTGTAACTTACTCTTCAACCTGAAAACACTTCTGAGAGGCAGAAGTGTTTGGCAGCAAAGTTTGGCAGCACAAATGTCTGCCAAACCCAACACTCACTGAGGTCCATGGCCAACACTGTCAAACGCCTGGGCTGAGCAGCAGCAAGGGCATTGTCCCATGGAAGGACAAATGACACCACTTTGTGTTCTATTTAATAATGGCAGACATTTGAAAGGCTTGTGTCATTTTGTCTATTTGTGGGATTTCTTCTTTCTTTCCTGAGATTCTCCACTGAAACATTTGCATTTGAAATTGCAACACACAGGGGTTTTTTTTTGGCATGAACCCTCATTACATAAGCAGAGGTTGGGGATTTCAGGAGCTGATTTTACAGTTACAGAGTATGAAAATTATTGCAAGGTAAGTAGAAAGAGACATGGAAAAAAGCATCAGTTAGGCTTCCTGATCTGATAAGGCAGGCTAGAGGTATAGCAATGTAGAAAATGTGCACATACAAGTGAACTTGGTTCCTGTGTGAGACCAGACATGCAAAAAATTGGGTAGTCTGTAATAAGCTATAGCAATATGACTGAAGAGTTTGGCCAGAGAAGGAGACTAAAAATGTTTGATTTGTCACAGGCAAAAGTTAACGTGGATTTGTTGTGGCAATTTAGAGACTGCAAAGTGTCAATTTAGACTGTTAGAAAATTATTATCAATTTAGATTTAGAAAATTATTTTGACAAAATCTTCATTTGCATTCTCAAGATGATTCAAAACCAGGAAATACTATCCCTGTCTTGAAGTCTGAAGGATCTTTTCCCACTTTTCCCAAGTCTTGTTATTACTTAACATCAGAGGACATTTTGGAAAGTGACAGCAAGAAGAGTACTAGGGAAAGAAAAAGTCAGATAAAATGAGTTTCTATTTTTCACTCAGCTGTTAACATTGAAACTTTTGACAGTTCTTTTAATCTGCCTTTTCTGTTTCATGCATAGGTAGAACTGGAAAAGTAGAGCTTTTCTCAGGAGTACTTTCCATGTGAAATTATAATATTTTCCATGAGAAAAAGATGAAAATATGGAAAAAGGCATTTTCTTTTGCCACACTCAAAAACTTTCACTCTCTTCTAGCTTTTGTAGAGCTAAGAAATAGTAAGAAAATGTGAAGAAGAGGAGAAAAATACATTTAATTTCTAAAAATAACACTTCTTTTATATACTTGACAATGATTTCTGAACACAACACTTTCTCTTAAAATGTAACACTTCTAATCCTTTTCTACTGTTGCACAGCTGGTGAGGCTATGAGTGAAATCTGTGTGCACATAATTCTCAATTCTGCAACAGAAAACTTTGGCAAAAATCTTCTTGACACTTTTAAATTTTTTTTCTTTCCATTTTTATAAGCTATGCCTCAGCCTGCTTCTCCATTAAAACAGGTTTTTGGTTCAGTTATACTTGCAGATGAAGAGTATGTTGGAAAAATGTCAACTGTCTCTTATTGTGAGTGTGATAATGTTCCCTGAGGGGTCCTATAAAAGCCCTAATGCTTATAAAAAAATCTCTTCATCCTGCAGCAAAAGAATTAACCTCAGAAGCCTAATAGACACAGGATCAGGAAGTCAACTCATTGAACAAAAAGCACTGAAGAGCAAAAGCTGATATTAGGAGTAATATATATCTTATAGCGTATACCTGGACCCCCACTGCATCATAGACACAAGTTGGGTGCCAGAGTTCAGGAAAGCAGCCCAGCTCCAAGTCTCAAGCCTGATTAGATCCCAAGAGGCTATTTAAAAACGAGTGAACCAAAACCCAAACTAAACACCTCCTTTGAGCGCATAAAGTTCTTCAATGCAAGGTTCCCAGCCAGAGTTTTCCCATGGCTGCCTTGCCAAGAGATCCAGCGTGCTGAGCTATGCATGGTGTCTCTTCTGCTCTGAAGTTGGCAGGAGGTATCAACCAGCTGATTTTGATTGTACCACCTCACTGGGTGGATGAGAAGCAGGGCAAATCCTCTGCTTTGGGGTGCCAATGCATGGCCATCACGCTTCCGGCTGGAGCAGGGCTGTCCTTCGAAACAAAGAGCACATCACATCCTGTGAAGCTGGGACTATGCCTGGCACTGTGGTTGTGACAAGTGCTGGCCTGTGCCTGCACCTGGGCACACCAGGGCTGTCCACAGCCTTCCTGAATCCTACAGCTCTCTCTAAATCAGGGCTATAATCTGTGTGTCTAATTTAAGTTTCCTTATTGAATCTAACACATCAAATGTGTGAAGATACCACCCACAAATGCTGTTTTAAACATCCTACACCATATGTTGACAGAGACTTTTGGCTGTGACCAAGTGGCTTGGCTAAATAAATGTTAGAAAATATGTTAGAAGAATGACTCTTTTTGCCTATCCAAATAAAACAGATCTGGCAAGCGAATATCTTTCATCTAGACTGGGTTTTACATAATTGTTTCAATATTCCATTTTAATATGACTGTGTATCTGTGGATAAATCTTGATTGTTCTCAAGTGAAATACTGTGAATCAAATCATGATGACAGAATCTTGACTATTTAATTAACATGTTAGCTTGATTCCTACAAATTACTAAATTAATAACTTCATTTAACTACGCTATTCTCAGTGGAAAAGAGCACATTTAAGTGCTCTATGGTGCTATTTACACCTGCTTAATTACTTTCATTTACAAATTGTCGAAATTACCTTGCCATAGAGGAAGACTGGGAATACAGGTCATGAATAGAATTAAAACTTCAGGCTTCAAATGCCAGTTTATACACTACCTTTGTCAGAGGTGATTCAGAAGTTATTCATCTGAGGAATAATCCATGGCTATTCATACATCTTGCTGTCTTGAAACCACAGACACCTCAGTTTCAATCAAAATTTTCCTTTTATGTCATGTCAGTAGAGAAAGAGGGAAAGTTTTTGTTGTTGTTGAGTTTTTTGTTTGTTTTTTTGTGAGCAAGTGGTATGGGAAATGTGGATCCTCTGTCACCTTTGGACTTGGTACCTATCCCATGGTAAAACCACTCCTGCCATCCTTATCCAAACCCAGTGCTGAAATGTGCAACCTATTCTACTTGTCAAAGTTCATATTTAAATAAGGACTTAAGCTGAATATATTTTGGACCTGGATTTGAAGTTCCTGAGTGACTCCTGTCTGTACAGTGGGCCAAACCAAACTGTAGCCCTACACTGTTGAAAACCATATTTGGATTCAAACTCCATGGCTAAGTCTGTGAGCCGGTAGCTCTGCTGGCCAGCCCTGATCCCTTTTCTGTGCTGAGTACTAGGATTAGGTCCTATTCACTGCCTATGGATACCAGGGCTCATAGGCTTAGGGCCTTTGAAAGCCAGTAAGTTTCTCTCTGTTTTAAATGAGATGTTTTGAAGAATTCACTCTGAAGTTCATGGCATGTTTTGTCAGAAGCTGAATTCCCCAGTGACATTGGGAGGAAGAACTGGGAATTATTTCAGTGGGAAAAATGAAAACCATACACCAGTAACACATTGATGTTTTCATGTGATATATTAATTTTGAAATTGGGCTAGAAGTATATAAGGGATAGACCAAATACAATACAAAACCAAAACATTGGTGTGCGTATACAGAGAGTAAGTTTATTATTAAGTCTCTTAACAATTTATTATTAATTGTTGTATGTAAGTACCCCAAATCATCAGATGCCTCCCTGTTGTCTTCAGTAATTTTCAACAGTTTCCTAATACCCTATTTGTAAGAGAGTGAAGAACAGTGAATAGGCATGTTTCAATAATCCTGATGACAACCAGAGAAGTTCTTTGAAGTCAGAAGTAGAAGAATAGCTATCCTTTTATGACTTCTCCCTAAAAACTATATATTAGAAAGTACAGCTCCTCTTCATGGTACATTAAGAGCAATTATATTCTGTAAATATATTCCAGGACAAAATTGAAGCTCACATATATTTAAAGATTTTATTGAGTCCTTGGTGAGAATACTATTTTATTGATTGAAATCCTTACAGACATGGAAATAAATTTATTAGTCTCATTAAAAGAGCAAATTACTTTCTTACTGTTTTCTATTTATCAAAATAGAATGTATATTAATGCAATAAAATCACATAAGAAATTAAATGTAGAAGTCACCAAAAAAATTTTGTACCTTCATAGATATTTCTTTATATGAGAAGACATTTAATATCAGCTGCATAGCTTTCCCTTTTTTTCCGTCTGGTGAACAATCAAAACTATAAAATCTTCTGTGAAAATGGAAAAATTAGTAGAACAACCAACTCTGAGATGAATAACTGACATTTCTTAAGAGGAAATGAAGAAGAATTTTCATTCAATAGATAACCAACAGAATTTTCAGTTGGTTATCTATTTTTAGAGAATAAAGTTATGCTTCATTCTATAAAAGCATAACTTTATTCTTTAAAAATAGATAACCAACAGAAGTTTATGTAGTGGTGTAGATTACTAAACCTGCTGTGTTAGCCCGCCAACCCCACTGCTGGAGGCAGCTCCTCCTGCTCTGTTCTCCTCCATCCAGGACTGTTAACAGTGCAAGCTGCTGAGTGCATACTGAGCAAGTGATAACAGTGTTACTGTTATTTAGAGCTCCTGTAAGATGATGAGGCATTCAGAGGCTTTTCCATACCTTCATTTATCCTTTCCCCAACCTTTGAGGGAATTAGAAAAGTGCTACTATCTTTATTTTCCAGCCAAGAAATTGAGGGAGCAGGGTACCGAAGTGCAACCCCTGGGGAGAGAGGAGGTGCCATCCCAAGTAGAGAGTTCCGTCTGCAAGACTGGTGCCCAGCAGTGCCCAGCAGCAGCTCAGGCATCTTGTTTGTCCTTGTTTTGCCCTGGAATCATAGACTCATAGAATGGTTTGGGTTGGAAGGGATCTGAAAATCATGCTGTTCCAGCCTCCCTGCCATGGACAGGGACATCTTTTACTAGACCAGGCTGTTCAGAGCTTCATCCAACTTGGTCTTGAGCACTTCCAGAAATGGGACATCCATAGCTTCTCTGGGCAGCCTGTTCCAGTGCCTCATCTCCCTCACAGTACAGATCTAATAATAATAATATCTAATCTAAAGCTAGTCTCAGTTTGAAGCCACTACTCCTTGTTCTATTTCTACATGCCCTTGTAAAAAGTCCCTCTACAGCTTTCTTGTAGACTGCCTTCAGGTACTAGAAGACAAAAATGCATAAGACTTTCTCCTTTTGCAATTCGTTAAAGTGAAGCCTGGCTATATCTGTTCTATTCTCCAGCTCTTAGATAACTAACCAGATTTTAAAGACCTGAGCAAGATTTAAGGTGAAGATGTTCAGAGGATGAATTAGGTAAAGGGAAGTGCTAAAGGAAGGGAAGGGATAATGGAAAGGGAAGGAAAGGGAAGGGAATGGGGAAATAACTATCTTAAGTGCTTGTACAAAAGGTCTGAATGAAGAAAAAAACCCTCCACGTATATATACATGTGGCTCTTCTATTTAGTTTTGGGGAACTGTGAGGGTCCAGGTCCTGTCCCTGTGCCCATTGAGCTTGGCCTAGCAGCTGTTTTTATACTAATCACTCCAAAGTGCTCCTTTACTGGAGCATGGAACTGTATGTTGGAAATGATACTGTGCCTACTCCTGCCCAGAACTTGAGGTCTCACAAGGTAAAACAGATGAAAAAAGTACAGTGTCCCTAATTTTGCTTTTTGAAGGCAGTCAGGAAGTTAGAGGGCATCTTTCACTTTTGTTAAAATCAATTACCATGCATCTTGCTTCTTTTTGTGTACCTGAACACCCAAGTTCTATTAATTTTCTTTTATTAAGAAAAGGTTTTTCCCCATGGAACAACATATGAAGCAACAATTAGCATTCAAGGCCCATTAAGTGCTAAGCTTCTGTCAAAAATAATCACATGTCATTTCTTAAAAACAGTTTAACAATAATGAGACTACTTTAGTCCATCTATTAACTACATTTTAAACGGCTTTTTAAAAGTTATAAATAATTTCAAACCAGCCAAGTGACTGCAGAAAATGGGAGCAGAAATCAGAACAAGGCCATTGTCTTTCACATATTACTGTGGAAGAGTCTAGCTACAGTTTAACAACTGTTAAAATTCACATCCTAAATTCAAGCATGACAGGCTTCTTTATTCCACTAATTTCTAGTAACTTTAAAAAGGGTTTTCTGACTAGTTTAGATTTAAAACAACCATCTAATTTCACTTTTTTTGTTGATCATATTTTGTTGCAATCCCCCCCCCCAAAAAAAAAAAAAAAAAAAGAAGAGAAGGATNAAAAAAAGAGAGAGAGAGAAAGACCAAGCTGATAAATACCAATTGGCAGTCCCAATTTTAAAACTTTTGTTTCCAATTCCTGTTCAACAGCAGGATGATTTTAGCCCCATTCAGGTGACATTTGCCTGTCCTCACAAAGAATTAAAAACCTGTATTGCTATTACTACCTTTACAGTGTTGCTTTTGTACCAATGACTCCTCCTGCACAGCAAATACCCAGGTTGTGTACACTGTGACACAGAAACAGCAGGAGCGAACACTGGCTCCAGATCAGCTCTGCAGTCCTTTGGCAAACTTAGAGTAATCATTTTTCGGTATCAGTCTTTAAATTACCTTTTTGTTTCTGGACCCTTAACGTTAATGAGACATTTTAGTAAACTTGAGGTACTATTTAATTAGTCAGTAGTATAATTAGCTGCAACTGGAATCAACTGAAGAAAGGGTAAGCCTTGCACCTGAGATATCCTGAAAGATAACAATCATAGAATCTTAGAACGGTTTGGGTTACAAGGGAAATTTAAAGGTCACCTAGTCCAATCCCCTTTGCACTGAGCAGTTCTCAACTGGATCTGGTGGCTCAGAGCCTGGTCTAACTTGACCTTCAATGGTTCTAGGGATGGGGTACCCACAATTTAACTTGGCAACTTCTGCCAGTGTTGTACCATCCTTATTGTAAAAAAAAAACTTATTATATTGTATTGGTTTGGCATGAATGGTAAAAATCAATTAGTTAGCTTCTTTAAAACTGACAGGTAGGTTGGCCAATTAGATGCAAGTGTACACCCCTGGGACACACAGCTTAAATACAGGTGGGATTTGGGGAAAGCTCTCTTTTGCTGCGGGTTCACCATGAGGTAACATCAAGAGGTGGGGGGAGCAGTGGGGTCCAGCTTAGGCCCCACCACCCCCAGGGCCGGGCTGGGGCAATCGTGCCGGGGCTGGCCCTGGCCAGAGCTGAGCTAGGCCCCCGAGCCCAGCAGAGAAAGGGGAGCCACGGCTGCTGACATCCAGCTGATCCTGCGGCCTGCCCCACGCTGCCGGCCGGGCCGATGGAGATGGCCCCGGGTCCCCGGAGAGCAGCACCAAGCCCAGGCTGGGCCAAACCCACCCCATAAGACCGACGGG
>WBMY01006136.1:467756-485367 GCA_013397315.1 Donacobius atricapilla | reverse complement strand
TCTAAGAACAAGAATGTAACCTTCCCTTGATTTAATGAAAACAGTGCTTCTGTTTATAACGCCTGTGCATGAGAAACAACCTAAACTATGAAAACTGTGAAACAGAAGAGAAAGCTGAAAAATCAGGGAGACACTCAAAGACTGAATGAAAGACTATTTTATAAGTGGTACAGACTTAGAGTTCTGATTTTCTGTCTCTACATTGTTTCATGGAAAAGTAAACTTGGTAGGGGGCAGGGGAGTGCTTTTAAAAAGGTTTCATGGTTTTTCATGGGGTTTTTTGTTTGCCTTTTAGTGTGTGTTAATAAATCTAACTGTTTCTATCTTTAAGTTAAGCCTGTTTTGCCTTTCTTCTAATCCTATTCCATAGTAGAAAGATAGACCACTACACTACAGTTAACAAAACAAATTTGGCGAATGTGAAATCACTACATCTTTGGTGTTTCCGCCTGGTTACGAACTTTAACCCATTTCATATATCTAGTCTAAATCTTCTCTCTTTTAATTTAAAACCATTGCATCTTATCCTATTGCAACAGACTCCACGAAAGTTTGACTCCATCTTTCTTATATGCCCCTTGCAGGTACTAGAAGGCCACAATTAAGTCTCCCCACAGTCTTTTCCATGTTGAACAAACCCAGTTCTCTCAGCCTTTCCCCACAGGACATGTATTCCATCCCTCTGATTATCTTTGTGGCCTCCTCTGGACTTGCTCCAAAAGGTCCATGTCTTTACTGTGCTGGGGACCCCAGAGCTGGATGCAGCCCTGCAGGTGGGGTCTCACCAGGGCAGAGCAGAGGGGCAGAATCCCCTCCCTCACCTGCTGCCCACGGAGCTTTGGATGCAGCCCAGGACACGTTTGGCTTTCTGGGCTGCAAGGGCACATGGCTGGGTCACGTCCAGCCTTTCATCCACCAGCACCCCAAGTTCTTCTCTCCAGGGTTGTTCTCAGTGAGTTCTGCCAGTATTCGAGAAATATTATCCTATGATTTACTTCATCCTTTTTCTAAGTAATTCTATTGATAGATTTTTATATGCCACTTGATTTGCTGTGCTGTTAAATTTCCTATTTACAAAACTAATGGATTCCTTTGGTTACTGCTCAATAAAAATAAAACAAGATGATGATTTTCCTCCTATACATGCCATTATAAAAATTATTTTTCTCTCAGGGAAGCTTCCAACTCTTCCTTCTGCATTGTAATTATTGTAACAATAGAGTGGTGACATTTGCATGAAGGAGCAATTCAGTCAGGAATACCTAACTACTCACCCCAACTGAAAAGGTGAAATTAAACAAAACTGAGTTGTTCTTTTGATTTGAAGTCATAACACTGTTAAAATGACCAGCAGTTGTGATGGTGCAATTGAGAACAGGAGTGTAATAAATGCAGAGCTCCTGCACCAAACGCACTGGAAGTACTCTCCCATGCCCTGGATCCAAGGTAAATCAATGGGACACAGCACAGATGAATTTGGCATGCAGGCTGCCATAGGGACCTCCACCTTACACATCCTGTTACCCTGAAGGGAAGCAACATAGACTTTCTAAATGCAGTACACAGTAAATCTGTGTGTCCCCAGATGCTCCCCGGCCAACCATGTTCTCCTGCTGGAGTTTCAACACTTGGTCTCAGCTGTGGTAAGGACCAATTTCCCAGTCAGTTCACAGCTTACCCTGATCAGACACCAGTACAAAGGCATGCAAACATTGCACTAGCAACTCTGTAAAGAGTACTTTTATAGAAAAGCACCTCTATTAAAAGTGTCATTGACCTAGTAGCAGCTGCAGAGCTTTCCACAAACATTAGAGGAAACCATCAACAATTCACTTTATTTATTCTATTCTTTCTCCTTGTATTATTTTTTCCAGGATTAATTTGTTGTTTACAACTTGCTGAACCCAAGTATTTTAGTGTCCAAATAGTTTTTCACTAAACTTTAAAACCCACCACGCTGTGAATTTTTTTGTTTTGTTTTGTTTTGTTTTCCATAAGGTCTTCAGACTACCAAGATAAAAGAGAAGATCCTGCCTTGAGACCTTACCTGGATATCACCAGATGGCTCTGGGACATCACCTGATGGTTTTACAAAAATGAGTTTTCCCTAGATAAAAAGGATCAGAATCATGGTTGTGCAGCCAACCTACATCCTGGCATATTATAAAATGATTAATTGCCATGAGTAAAGGCAAGTAGCAGGAAGGGAAATTTAATTCAGTTGTAGGAAGAGAGACTATTTCAGCAGAGGAGGGGGCATATTTTTCATTCATGCCCTGGACATGGATTATTGAAAAAAATTTCAAAATCAGACTCATTTGAGAAGCATCAGTTTGCAAATTCTACATTCTAGCACAGGTCTGACAAGTGGTGGTGCTCAGCTCTGTACCAACTGTGCTCTGCTCCCTTTTAAGCTGTCTGATTCCTCCTCGGTCTTGGCAAAGGTTGTAAGCATGAGGCTGGGCACCAGCAACTGTTGGTAGTTTGACTGGGAAGACTTTGGTGCCCTGGTAGACATTTGGGACCTGACTTTGCATCACACAACAAGGCTTTGTCTCCTTCAAACTTGCAGGCTCTTCAGCCTCTCACTTGGGATAACAGCTGCAGCCAACATCAATCCTCAGGCAGGAACAGGCAGAAGAAAATTCCCTTTAAGATTACAGGAAAGTAATCTTTTTACCTTCTGTGTTTAGCATCGTAGAGGCTGCAGATGTGAACAGTTTTACAAAAGACACTTTTCAGCACTGTGATTTTGACTACAGAGCTCACTTCGCACTTGATGTCTGCATGTGATTTGCAGCTTCAGATGCACTTAGAATGAGATTTATAATAATTAGCACAGAGGCAGTTTTGTTTCTACTGAGATGTTCTTGCTTGGTAGCTGAGCTGGTCACTTGGAGCACACCTAAGTGAGGAGATATTAACAAACTGCTACTACATCACCTTTATGAAGACTATGGGCAGCAATGCAGCCATTGCCAGCCAAGCAAGTTCTTCCTTTTTCCATAGTCACATGATATTTCCTAAATTCAGAAAACATTTAGTTCATAGTCCATTATGAATATCCTAGATAGTCAAATCATTAAATATTTGTGTGTATCTTGAAGGTGCTGATGTATGGCACTGATTTTAACTGGTCAAGCCCTACTGAAGTCTTGTGAAAGAAACTCAGTTTTGTCATTGGAGATTCATGTTGTCACCATGGCATTCTTCTTCTGCCTTGTTTTCTGCCAGCTACTGAAAGAAAAATATTGTGCCCATAGTCCCTGCCAAGTGACTCCTCAGCTCACTGCCAGATCCTGTCCCCCTGTTCTCCACACCATGTGACTGGCGTTTTGGCCCAGGGCTCTCCTTTTGGCAGAGTTTCTATGTTCCCTAATGCCCCATGAAACAGAGACAGGGATTATTTGGGTTCACAGTGACTGTGCCCACACATCATCTTCCCATACTGTCCTGGCAAGTCTCAGAAATTCACGCACCCCAAATCTCTATCAGGCTGTGCCTTTCTCATTGCACCAAATACTCTCAGCATCACAGCATGAACCACTCCACTTTCCCAAGTTATGACAACACCTTCACATTTTTTTCAAGTTAATTGAAATTAAAAAATCACAGAAAGTCACAGTAATGTTTTAAATCTCTCTGCCCAGAGAAGACCCAGGGTGGATGCTCTGCTCTGTGGATAGGGCCATTTGCTGGATGAGGGGCTGGTGTGTAATGAAAATAGTTGTTGAATGATGATGCTTCTTCCTTAGCTTTTTAAAGCGTTGCATAATTACCCAGGACATACTGATAAACGGAGACCTAGTTTACTCTGCAGCTACTTAAACTGGGATTTTTTTAAAAGAACAAACATATTGTGTATCTAGGTGACAACAAGAAGTCAGAGGCTCAGTGGCATACAATTTCAAATGACCTGCAAGAACTCTAACATTAAATGGGCAATTGTGTAAAGCACAGCTTTTAAGCTCATTCTCAGTTTATTTGATTCATAAGCGCAACAAGGGAAAAAGAAACCCAAGAGAAGAAAATAGGAGAAGCTTGAACTAGGAGTACAGTATAATGCAAACCAAAAAGACTTAATTTTAACTTATAATGAAATAATGTAATTTAAAACTATATTGTAAACATTATTGCTCTTTATTAAAAAAAACCCAAACAACCCAAAACAACAACCAAACAAACAAACAAAACCCCAAACAAACACACAAACAAACAAAACCACCACCACCAAAACAAAAACAAAACCAAAAACAAACAAAAAAAAGACCGAACAAACAAAAAACCCCCAGAAGCTGGAAAGAAGTGGGTGCTGAATCATGCTTTGTGGGCTGCTCAGAAATCCTGTTGGTTGCGGAATGCTACCAGGAGCTTTCCAGGCACCTCGGAAGTGTGAAGGAGGATTATTGCTGTAATTGCACAGCACAGGCAGAACACAGCTCCAAAGAGACTTTGGGCCTCTTGAGATTTTATCATTATCATCTGCAATTCCAGAGCCTGGATTCAGAGGCTGTATGAGGTGATTAATCCTGAGCCTGGAAATAGTTGGGCTGTATCACATGTGCTTGCTCTGTTCATACCTTTCTCTATTTTTGTATGTGTAGTTCTCTTTGCAGAGCTTTGTGCTAAACATTTGTCAATGGGTATTTTCATGTCAGATTGCATTTTATATAGAAAATAGATTCCTAAACTCCACTGTTGCACAGAATAAAGAGTGAGGCAGTGAGTCTGCACTTTTAAATCCCAGGTGAACACAGGAAGAATTTAATTTCCTTTTAAATCTTACAAATAAGTCAGTCTCATGTAGTTTTGAAGACAGATATACGTATTCAGGCAATTCAGGTAATATAGGCCTCAGGCAGTCAGTTCTTGATATCTTAGGCCTGTGTCAGGCAATTTAGATTTTTAACTCATTTTTCAAGGTACGTTTGCTCTGGAAATTGCATTGAATGTGTGGTCTCTGTGTCACCATTCCCATCTATGAATTGAGACTTGGCAGACCTCAAGACCTGCTCTGCAAAGAAGAGTCACCCTATGCTGTGGTGATGCTTTCAGTTTTAATGTGGTAAATAAATAAGGCACATGAATAATAAACTGTAATTTCTATCTGCACATGAAATGCTTGTGCTCTTGGGCCCATTGCACACAGTTGGCTAATATTCTAAAAAGTGTAGCAAATTAGTAGCTCATAACACTGGAGATGTTTTCAAGAAGTTAATTCCCAAGTAACAGCTCCTTGTATTCATGTATCTCAAAGATCTGGGACTCCAATTAGGGATGTACCTAACAAGCAGGACAATAACCCCAAGCAGTTCACACTGCTATATACAGCTATAATCCTGGATCTTCTCAGTGGTAGTAATTTCTGGAAGTAATCATTAATTTACTGGGGATTTTTGTGCTCAAAAATGCCATAAATCAGACTTGGCTTTTCTATTCTATACAAGGCACAATGTGCTGTACAGTGGTTGTCTGTTTTGAAGGGATATTTAATGGGCACAAGCCACACTGTTGATGAGATACCTGATCTTATGGCCATTTTCATCACGGTTGAAGCATAAGCCTGGATCGGTTAAATTTCACGTACCCTGAATTTTTGTCCTGTATCTACCTGTAAATTCCCAAGTTTGGCCTTACCATCTGACAACTGTGTCAGTGTCCAGTTAAGCACATAAGAGCTATCAAGTCACCGGCACAGATCCCTTCTTTCCAGGACTTTAACTGGTACATCCATCTACTGTTGAAAGTATGGCATTTTTTTTCCCCTCATACAGCTACAATCCTAGTATATCTTTGTAATTCATTGTGTCAAATCCCCTACCACTGTCCTGACACTGCCTGACCCAAAGGTGAAAGAGGTAGTGTTAGCTTAGTTTACACTAGCTTAGTACCAAACTCTTTTCTTCCAATTTTCTCAAAACATCTCCACAACCTTTTGTCTCTGCTTAACAAACAGTAAGATTTATGGCTGTTTCTAAAAGGAATTTAAGAACATTTTATTGATTTTAACGTGTACTCACCAGTGATCTCTTCACCTGCTAGCAGAGCATACCCATTTCTAGGAAAATACAGGAGCTCACATTATGTACAGCAAAGCAATTTGAAATAGGAAATAGACTGTACCCAATTGAAATTATAGATATTTAGTCAGGAAGAATGTAATTACCTAAGATGAAATTTGGCTATTAGCTAGATGAAAGCTAATCTTATTCTACCCAGTGTCTACTTAGCCTCATATCTTTATAGAGATATATATAGAGATATGAAACTTTTATGAAAAAATAGCTTATCATTCCCGTCTCTCCCAGTATACACACACATACACACACAAAAAATTCCTCTTTGATATCACAATTTGCTCTTATTTACTTGTCTGAGTTGCTTTGTAATGTACTATCAGGAAAGTTGCAAATATAAAATATATTGCAGATACACCATCAAAGACTGCAGAGACTGAAGAAGGAGCAAAATGCAGGAGATAATGCAGAACTGAGCTTCACTCTGATGGAGCTGTCAGTCACTGAATCCTCTCCTAGAAAAAAAGGTACCAGTTCTTTACCTTCTCCTCATTTCCACAAGCATCTTCGTCACCCCCTGACCCCTTGAATTTTCACAGACACTCTCCCAGAGCAGTCCCAAAGCACTCTACCAAAGTCCCAAAGCTTACAACTACCCTCCTATGTACAAGTTGCCACTTGTCAGGAAAACGGACTCTTCTCACCGTGGGCACGGGCATCCTTCTGTCAAGGCAGCTAAGGCTCACACCAAACCTTCTTCTATTTCCTTTGCAATTAAAGCATGTTTCCCATTGCACTTTTCCAAATGACTTAGGACTTTTTGGATTTTGTTCCTCTCTATAGCAACGAGGCCCTCAGTTTCCCTACAACGTGGGATAACAGTATGTACCTTGTTGTTAAAATGCAGTTCTAGCAATTACCCTTTATTTTTTAAAATTTGCTTCAGTACTAGTCCAACTGAGTTATTAGAAAAGAACATCCTTTTGTAATTGTGAAATAAATTTGTACAGGAAAACTCTCATATATGAACAATTGTATTTATTCTATATTTCTGACTTCACAGCAGCCAGAATTAGGATGAAGAAAAGGATTAGACATCATATAAAACCATTTCCAGCCACAGCTAATATCACCTATCTTCTACCATTGCATGGAAAAGTGGAAGTAGAAACATACAAAGAGCATCCAAAATTTGAATAACAAATTGATTTTTCCTCAGATACTAATGGTTACAACAAGGAATAGTGAGAGGATATGCAAGTGTTATACAGCGTTACCTACAGCAACTGAGTGACTAAGATGCTTATTGTTATGTTAAGTAATCAAAAGTAGCTGCTGTCTTAAAAGAGTGGCAGATCAATCCTATTTAGGCATACTTTTTAAAATGGGTGTTCATCAGCTGTTTCCTTGTAGGAGGAATCAATTAGTAGAACCAAATTGTAGCACTGAGTAGTACATCAGCAAAAATAGATGAAGTGATCACAGCGCAGCAGGTGTCATCTTCTCCCTGGAGAAACAGAGGCAGGTTTTAGCATCTTCCTGGGCTGCAAGGGACAGCATGGAAAAGAGTGATAAGTGTATTTTTCTGTCTTTTAGCCTTTTGGTAGTAACACAGGAGAACCGAAATCTGGTAGTAAATTGTATAAGCACCATTGCTTTTCTCGCTGATTACTGGGTTAAAGTTTTCTGCAGTGCAATCAGAGAATCGTCAAAGAAGCTTTGATTACACAGTAAACTATATACTTATAATGTCAGTAATAAAACTGATTAATCAAGCTGATGCCTCTTTCCCTCTTGACTTCACACCAATAGCTCTCTAAAGCTTTCACAGGTCTGAGCAGAGCACTGCCATAAGGCCTTCTTTGTCTTGCTGCTGCATGGTGCAGGAACTTTCATGAAGGGAGAAGAGAATGGCACCCCAGGAGCCACCTCACACACCCAAATACCCGCATGCCCCAGGAAGAGGAGCACACAGCTATACCAGAAATTGCTCTTGACCTCTGAGAAGCTATGTGGGAGGAACACCCCTGACATGACAGTCACTGGACACAGAGAAAGGACTATAGATGTGTAAGGTGATAACATGCCATCATATCTGTTATTTATTTGAACCTAGTCATCTGTTCTGTGTTACATTCAGCCAGAGGTGAGGGGTAGAGCAATGACAGGACAGACCATGCTCTCCAGGCATCTTACTGAACACAGCAAAGGGAGGCAGGGGGAAGGTTTTTCTTATGTGTCACTCAATCCTAATGAAGATCTACTTAGCACAGGTGAATGGAAAATTAAGATTTTACTTTGGTAATTAATAAAATATCAGCTCATTATTTTGCATGCCACATGTTAAGTTATTAGCCTTTGATACACAGAGGTGCTGTTGAAGTACAAACCCATTGCTGGGTAGACTTAGAAAGGCTTAAGTCTTGTTAGTAATAAGAATTATAACATGAACCTGGCTTTTTTTCTGGGAAAGTTTTGGCACTATGCGTTCACATGGCCTATAAGTTCCTTAGACAACTTTTGCAGCATGCAGTTTGGAAATCACCTGTTATACAGCTACCTGTGTTTTCAAAGGGGAGTGGCAAGTTTTTTACTAGCTCTTGCTGGATACCTGGGCATGATGGTAATGGGATAGACTGGAGTGCAGTAATGCCTCTGTTAAAATCATACTCTCTTCACAGGTCTCTGGATTCAGGGAAGACCTCCAAGGAGAATTACAAGATGAGCTGCTGGGATGGGCACAACAGAAAGTTACCAGAGGCTAAGCTTGACACAAGTGTACCCCATCTTGCTCAATCAGCAATGCATATCTGTATGAGCCCTTCCCCATGGTAATGTAAACTTCATTATCTTTGTTTTACAGAAGGATAAATAATCTCACATTTATTGTGGGACAAGGGCACCTACTGCTAAAAAATTACTTGCTTGATTGTGTAGGTACATCTTATTTCCACTAGCCAATCTGTTTTATTAAAAGTTCATGATAAAAGGCTCATGCAAAGATCCATTTTTATAAATGTTTATCTTGTTATCTGAAAATGCTGCAATGCTAGTAAGGCAGCAAAAGATAATGGAATATTTGTAATGTGTTTGTTTAGCTAGCGCAAACAAAATTGATAAAGCAAACTTGTGCCAGAAAGATGGCTTTGTTTTGATAAATTATCCACAGAAGCCTTGTTCTCTAAAGGTTGGCTGATCAATCAAGGTTCTCTGTGTTTTTTACAGTATCTGCTGTGCACAGATACCTGCACAGTCACATAAGAGCTACCTCAATACCCA
Organism: Donacobius atricapilla; assembly: GCA_013397315.1. Taxonomy (NCBI): domain Eukaryota; kingdom Metazoa; phylum Chordata; class Aves; order Passeriformes; family Mimidae; genus Donacobius; species Donacobius atricapilla. The sequence goes on along the minus strand of WBMY01006136.1, from coordinate 476,071 downwards.
TAGCATGCCTGCTCTTTGATGTTACTACTTCTCACAGACTCTTTCCCCAAATGCTCCATAACAATTTAGAGCAATTATTGCTGTAACAGCAGTCTTCTTTATTACCAGCTTTGTATTTTGCAATTTGTAATTAATTTGTAATTGATTTGCTATTGGTCCACATGAACACAGACGATGGCCAGCTCTGCTGCCCAAGCTCTGTTCAAAGAACAAGGCTGCAGTTCAGAGCCTCATGACTTCCCTGGCAGGGGTGCTCCAGGCACAGGGACCTCCACGAGGTTCTGCAGAGGCCTGGGATGTGTAACCACTTGAGAGATGAAGTCAGAGCTGGCAGGGGAATGTAGAGGGGCATATTTGTAGCACCTTATAAGTACCTAAGTTAAGTGGTATGTCTTCCACAGCATCTAAGTTCAAGAGAATGTAAGAAATTGAGAGGATTTGTTCTGAGGGTTCAGCTCCTGGCTCCCTGGAGATGCTGTGGGAAGAAAGTGTTGTGATCCCTAAATCAGACTGTTGCCAGCACTCTGGCAGACTGAGCTGTTCATGCTCCCTTGAGCTCAGACACTGAAGTGGTCACAGCCTCAGAGAGCCGTCCGTAGATGGAAAGGTGTCTGTGTTCAGGCCAAGGGCTCTTTTTTCTGTTTGCTTAAATTCTGTTTGTGAACTAGAAGCCTGAACTTTATAGTGTGGATGTGCTGTATTTATAACTCATGAGACAAAATTTGAGGTGTCCTTGCATGGAAGCTTGCATGAAGGAAACCTCCCCAAACTCTCGGAAGGTGATAAATAAATAGCAATCCAAATTATCTTTTATTCTTGAAACAGAGGACAGCTGTTAGGAGGAAAAGCTGATATCTTGGGGACTGCAAATCACAAGCAGATGCAGTGCTTCACTAATTGTCAACTGGTTCAACCTCTTCTGCTCATCTCTTAAGTGCCAGTAATGCCTTTATAGCTCAGACACCATAGGAAATACATTTCTGCTTAGCAAATAACTGGGAAAATTTATCCAAATTAACTATAAGTCTCCAGCTGAGCTTTTGTTTTTTGACTACTGCTTTATCACACACAGCACAATGGATTTATAAATAAGATGTGGTGAAACAGTATATTCATTGGGGCCTGCACCATTCAGGTCTGAGTAGTTTGTCCTACTGAATAGGTTCTGTGATGTTATTTGTATTGGCAAGCTGGACCAGAAATATGAGTGATAGTATGTGAAGCATAGTCTGCTTTAGAGTTACTGTAAGGTTGCCTTTCTTGTGAGACTCTCCAAAGGGAAGAAATTAGAAGTATAATCTTATTAACACTCATAACTGTAATTACAGAATTTGGAAATATAAATGTATGTACAGTACATGTAAGGTACAAATAGGATGAAAAACAACTATAGATAGTGTAAATCCTGCTGTGGATTCCCAACTCCTTTGATTTATCTCCTCAGCCATTTATAGCCATCTGTCATGGTTTGACACTGGCCAAACACCAGGCACCCACAAAAGTCACTCACTCAACCCTTCCCTGCCACAGCTGGGCAGAGGAGAGGAGAGATTAATGAAAGGTTCATGAGTTTGAGATTAAGGACTGAGAGAACACTCCAAGGGCAAAATGGCTCAGCTTAGAGTTACAAGGTGAGTTTATTACTAACAAAATCAGAGGAGAATAACGAGAAGTAAAAGAAGCCCTTAAAACACCCTTCTTCCCCCATCCCCTCCCTCCTTCCCACTGACAGTGCAGGTAGACAGGGTGTGGGGTTTTGATCAGTTCATCACTGAGATTTTCTTCTGCCTCTCTGGGACAGGAGTCTCCTGGAGCATGGTGCCTCCTTCCCCTGTGAGGCTGTGGGGTCCCTCCTGCGGGAGACAGTTCTCTGTGAACTCCTCCAGCATGGCTCCAAGCTAACCAGCAGCAGGCAAACTGCACCTGCTGCAATGTGAACTCCCCCCAGGGCACACAGCCCTCCCAAACCTGCTGTGGTGTGGGTCACTCTCCCATGGCATGCAGCCCTCCAAGGACAGGCTGCTCCAGCCTGGCAGCAGGAACCCTCTCTCCACCGGGTCTCGCACTGGATCACAGCCTCCTCCAGGCATCCACCTGCTCCAGCATGGGCACCTCCCACACGGGCTGGGGATGGATCTCTGCATCCCCCATGGATCCCCATGGACTGTGGGTGGATCTCTGCATCCCCCGTGGATCCCCACGGGCTGTGGGTGGATCTCTGCATCCCCCGTGGATCCCCACGGGCTGCAGGGGCACAGCTGCCTCACCATGGTCTCACCACAGCTGGCAGAGGAATCTCAGCTCTGGTGCCTGGAACATCTCCTGGCCCTCCTCCCCCACTGACCTTGGTGTATCCACGTTGCTTCCCTCATGTTCTCACCTCCTCCTCTTCTCTCACTAAAGGAAAAAACTGTGTCCACTTTGTTTTGTTTTTCTTCTTGAATATATTATCACAGAGGTGTTACCAACCTCTCTAATAGGCCCAGCTTTGGCCAGCATGTCCATCCTCAGGGCCATCAGGGACTGGCTCTGCTGGATGCGGTTAGAAGCTTCCAGCAGCTCCTCATAGAAGCCACCATCAAGAACCAGGCCATACAAAGCCACGGTCCTTGCACTTTCTGTGTCTATAAACAGCCTCTTTGTAACAAGGAAATGGTACAAATCTCAGAGAATAAGGTAATAACCTTGCAACTTCAGCTATATGAAAAATATTACAACAAATTAACTCTGTGTGCATGGTATCAATGTGTTCTGGACACTATGTTTGTCCTGTAGTAAATGTTCTGCAGAATTGAGAAGGATTTTTCAAGAGCAGAAACTTTAATTTTTTTGATTAGGTGAGAGATTTTCAGAGGGCTAAAGTTTCACTAAACCAGGTAGATTATCTGCTGTTTCTCCTGAGCTGGAGTGGAAAGCACACAGCATGGATGGCATGATGTTTTTCTGTCTCACTGGACAATGCTTTGTGTATTTACTGTACAGAATTCCTCTACAAGGTGTTCCAGAATCACCCAATGCCCCATTCTCATCCAAGTCCTGACAATCACAGCTATCTGTGTGTGACAAGTGAACTTTTTAAGCTTAGAAATAACATTGTGTTTTTGATTTAGTAAGTACAAAAATTATTAAAAGTACAAAAAAAAAATTCTTCCCTTCAGAAAGATAACATCTAACTAGTAAATATTTTTTTGGATTTGTTTTACTGCATCTTCCCCTTCAGGAAGAGACCTACAGGGCAAAAAAAGTCTACAAATTCTGACATGGAAACATACTCATTACTGCCTCTACGGAAGAGTAATGGCAAACAGACTGTGACTTCTCATTTCTAAAATCTAAATATTTCTTGAACACAAGAAGGGATTTAAGACTTGAGATTTAAGGCTGTTACCCTGTACCAATCACCAGTCTCAAATACTGCCACTGTATCCAGCGGGAATTTCCCAGACTTCCTCTGAGTTAGTTATAGCCAGAATCTCCCCTACAATATCTTCTTTAAGCCTCTATTAGTTTTTTAGAAATTGTTTGACATGAGAAATTACTGTTTGCAACCAGCGCATCCCTCAGTTTCCCCAAAGGAAATGCTGAAATGTGCTCATGTGGGAACTATCTGTGCTTTGTTAGCTTGTGAATTTTGTACAAGCAGGTAATGGAACTTACGTTGCCCATGTAAGATAAAGTTACACACATCCTGCAATTTGCAGGACTAGGTCCCTAAACTGCATTCTTTTCCATACTTGTCATCTAGAGAGAAACAGTGTGTCGCTATAGGACACAAAATCAGACTACACGACTCCAGAATTTGTCAGAAGGCTAAAATAGATATTTATTTAAAGTCTGAACCCCTTATATACTAGTTCGTTAGAGCTAAACCGAATGGTGCTAGAAGTAACACCTATTCAATCACGTTGGCCAACACAGAGAAACATCAAATTCTCTCCACCTCTAAGAAGGAATGAAAACAAGATGGAGTTAGCAAAAACATCTTCTTTTGTTTACAGAAAATGCCATGAGAATAGAGGTTTAGAAATCAAAACATCTCAGGCTGAAAAATCAGGGCTACAACAGTGCTGCAAGGAACCTGAGATTTTCCTGAGTATTTTAGGTCAAGTTTAGAGAAGAGAAAGATGTTAAAATAAGTAATTATATGTTACAACCAAGGTTTCTTTTTTTTTAAAAACTAAATATTTATTCGTCACTCTCAGATAACAAGGAAAATTTAAGTTTATTAGCATTCAGGGGGGAAAAAAGGTTTAAGAATGTCCACTATTTTTTTTTTCCTACAGAGTACTGGAACCTATTTAGCTAATTCTTCCTTCCTGAATGTCTGCACTCCCTGACAGCTATGGCAGAGACCTAAAGTGATTATGTTCTGTCCATTGCACCCCTAAACTTGTTCTGGAAATATCTCTACCAGATTTCCTAAAGTTTTTTGGCATTGGTTCACTACACTCATAATGCTCTCATCTATAGCAATAGAGTATTTAGTTTTGTCTCTGTACCCAAGGCTGTATTTACAAAACATCATGAAATTTCCAGGTAAAACTGGCTCTTGGGTGCAATTTCAAATAAAAAGCATGAAGGACAGATGAAATTCTAACACAAAAGCAAATTATTGAGAAAGAACTACTGCCACTGAAGATTATTTTAGCCATACATTTTGTCAGATTAATTAGTCAGGATTAGTTTCTACTGCAAATTTATGCAGTGGCTCGATCATTGAACTTCACTGATAATTACTTACTTGCATCCTCATAAAAAAGAGGAGATAAATGGTAGTTGATGAAAGGCTCTAATTTATTGTCCCTGCAGAAATAAAAACAAACTTTGCTTTTATACTGAATGGTCACACAGAGAATTTCTATTTTCTTGCTTTGAAAGTAGGATTGCTATTAACTGAAAGGGATTATTTAACATAAAATAAGAGGTAAAATGTTCTCTCACACTGGGATCAAACTGCTCATTATTTCTTTGATATATTTTTTTAATAAAATGAGAAGGACTCATTCTCCTTCGGATGGCTTTAAAGTAGACTTTACAGAATATATAGAAGAAAAATCCTGATCATTTCCTTCCTTCTCCTTCCTTCCTTCCTTCCTTCCTTCCTTCCTTCCTTCCTTCCTGATAGCCTATTATATTCAATAGGAATATTTTATCAGCTTCCCTGGATTTAGGGCTCCTAAAATAGTTGAAGGGAAGGAGAGGAATCTCAGTTTTACTGCACATTTCTCAGATGCACCCCACTTGCAGACCTTGCTGGGTTTTGATTATGAATCTCCAGGAAATCATAAACTCAATGCAGATTTTAGGGAATAGGAGTACATTTCTACATGTTTCTTTGGAAACTCATATACCACTTGCAGTACAGGAGAGCCCAGGAGCTGTGCCTGGCTGTGTCAGTGACATAAGTCATTTAAAGAGTAAAAAAATTGAGCCTTTAATCTTTTCTCCAGAGAATTACATTTCATGTTCAACAGCACTAGTGGAAGAAAAACAAAGTAGGATTGAAAGAGGCAACTCCTCCAGGTATGTTTTGCATAGCATATAGTATACAAATGTAATGAGCAGATTAGAAGTGGTAACAGATTTGCTTCCAGCTTACTTGTCAATTTTTGCTGTAGCCCTCTGTGAGGCAAGCTAATTTTTAAGACTTGGTCACAAGCCATTTATTTAGTCAAGTTTTCTTTTGTTTTCAATTCTTATTTGTGCATTTCTGGTTTTGGACTCTTTGAATATAAAGTCACGGTGATTCTTTTTCTTCCTATTTGAGAGAAAGAGTCCACTTTGAAATCTTTTCAATGGCTGAATTGAGGACAACACATTTTCAGCACAGTCCTTCTCCTCAAATCTCCTGGTTTAAATTTTCAATGGCACAGTACTACTGTTTGTATGCCAAACCACTAATATGTTGCTCCAAATAATCAACTCCAAATGGAGAGGGTGGCAAAAAAATGCCCTTTTGCCAAGGATTTGAAAAATCTTGAATCTTTCTGGGAGGAAGACAGACAGAATATAGAGCCAAGGAAGAAAATGTCATCAAGTAATTTTTGGTAATAGTTTTGTCATTTTCAATTATTTTATTTAATGATAATCCTTTGACTATAGCGGGGAAATGCAACATCTTGTTTGTCAGTTAATGTAGAGTGCTTTACAAAAGATGTTATGACATTTGCCTCACCCTGTCTACATCAATACAACAGTCTCATTAATAGTTCACTGTTTTTTTTCCCCTTATGCTTTTACCATGAGGACAAGTATGGAGTCGCCTCTCATTCTGAGGTGTGTATTTACCTTCTCCCCATGCAGTATCTGTCTAGCCTCTCATGATTTAGTGCAAAACACTCTTCTGGATTTCTGTTTACTGCAGAGTCATAAATATGGATTTATGTAATCTAGTGTTTATTTAATGAATCCGGTGCTCATTACACTGGAAGTGAAATGTTGACTGCCTTTTCTGAAAATATCTTTAAAATAAGGGCCTTAGTTAACAACTGGCTTCAAGTGTCTCATTTCTGGGGTAGCTGAGAATGAATCAATAAGAGATGGGTACTACCCAATGTGCTCTGCACATCCTACCAGCAAATACAAATATTCAATATCACTATGAATTTTTAGGTAACAAGGAGCATAAAATTCACCCTTGATATGACCTTCTCTGCTGCAGAGGAGCTTCCACAGAAGAGTCAACCAGAAGAACTTAGCCTGTGAAGGGCTTTCTGAGACAAATGCCTCAAACAGCAGGAGATACCTGTGTGTCTGCTAGTCCTTGTGGAGACTGGAAATTCCGTGCCTTGCAGAGGAGACTGAGCACTTTGCTTAGGAATTTTGGAAACCACTGGGATGATTTGATATAGATAGATGGTGGGAATTGGTAGCAATGGTAGGAATTACCACTATATAAAAATAACATTAATAATCGTGTATATGCCTAGGAAAAAAGGCTTGGATGCTGGTAGATTTAGTTTTAAATTGTTTATATATCCTATGAAATGAACCTCACCTCCCATTTAATGCAATAGAACTTCAGCAATAATTCTGCAAAATAGTTACCTGGCAGAGATACGTGGATTTAAGTCCATATTTACTGTTCTGTAGTAGACTGGAAAACACTTAACTTTATTAGCACAAGAATAATGTGATTTGAGATAAACTTAAGATGCCAAGAAAACTGTGCAAGACATATTTCAGTGATGAAATGACAGTGCTAAGATCAGTACACACAAAATCTCTTTCCTTAGTATTTTCTTTAACAGCAAGATTTGCATTTGACAGTTAAATGCTCTAATTTTGAGAGACTCACTAGATTGCTTCATTTTCCTTTTTTTATAGAAATCCCTGCTCTCTGATCCCATTCCTGAGGAATTCTAGGTCTATTACAGTACTTCAATGTCCATTGCTAGCTATGCTTCCAAATGCTCTGTCCCTGAGACGCTTCCAAACTTTGGCAGTGAAAGAAGCCATTCCCAGATTCTTCTGCTGATAAAAAATTTGGTCTGACAAAGACCTTCTTCTCTATATGACCTGTTTGGGACCAGACCTGTAAATTGAAAAAGTGGATGAAGATATGTGAGCTCAAAGTAGCCTGAGTTTCTCCTCAGCACTGCATAGGGAGGTGAAATTTTTGAGCTTCAGATGTACCAGGGGGACAAAAAACGCTGCTACAGGGTGCAGCCCTTGCCAGTTTGCGCAAAGTGGTAGTGAGGACCCAGGACACTTTGCTAAACCTGCCTGCAGGGTGGCAGTCTCTGAGCAACTGCAAACCGCTACGGCTACTCTTTCTCTCATTTAATCCTCTCACCCTTGTTCCCGACTAAAACAGCACCAGAAAAAAACACAGAATAATAGACTATTATAATAGAATATTTTTGGTCAGTTGGGGTTTTGGGGGGTTGTTTTGTTTGTTTGCTTGCGTTTTTTTTTTGCTGTATACTCTCTGTCTTTGCATGGAAGTTAAACCAAGAGGCTCAAGCACTGCACAAGAGAGAAGCAAGAACAGGTCTTTGTGATTCCACGGGGTAATTTCTGTCTATGTTTACTTGAGTTTGGGAAAAATCCCTCACAAAAAGATTGATTGGTGCCCACAAATTATATAAGAGTGTCCTAGACTGACTTTATGATGCCTGTATCCCCAATCGTCTATTCTGTATATTGTGTTTTGCACCTTTAAGAGATTCTTAGAGTGCAATTTGTTTTGAAAACTATGTTATCTTCTCACATTCCTCTCCAGGACTCTGGCTGGGCAGCGGCGGCTCAGTCGGGTTTTCTCCAGGACCGAGGTCTCCTGTGGCTTTTTTCCTTTTTTTAGTTAGTTTTAGCTA
>WBMY01006136.1:436358-467662 GCA_013397315.1 Donacobius atricapilla | reverse complement strand
AACTGCTCCGGACTGAAAAGGAGAGAAGAGCTGAAAGATTCTCTCTCCTCACCCCCCGCCCCTCCCACCTTTGGGGCCTGGGACAGCGTTCTTCTCCAGCGCCAGAGGGACTGATAAAAACTGAGAAAGACAAACTGAATCTACAGCAAGGACTCTTCTCAATTTACCATCTCACTTCAACTAAAGGTTTTATTGTTTCATATTGTTTTCTTTTGTTGAATAAATAGCTTTTTCCACTTTTCTCCAAGAAAGTCTCCTTCCGGACCAGTTGTGGGGGAAGGGGTCGTTTGGGTTTGTTATTTTTGGATGAATCCCCTTCGGAGGTTTCCTCCCACAGTTTGCCCTAAACCAGGACAAAGAGAAATGCAGATAAAGAAATACACATTTTGGGCAAGGAGGTGGTGGATATTTAAAAACAAAATCCACTCCCTCATGAAATAACCTGGCATTACTTAATAGCAGGTCTGTGGTGAGCTCTGAATCTGGTGCTTCCATTTCTGTGGTTCAAATTGAACTCTGGCTCATCTGACCCATACAGACACTTGATGTTTGCCTGATTGAGAATGGAGCCATACCAAAACATTGGTATTTACACAATTAGCTATATGCAGTAAGCAGAGGTCTGCATTCACAATTCACTAACCCAAAACCTGCAAAAAGCTGTAGGCCCTAAAGACATGCTGGTGATTTCAAGCTGTCTTTGAGAGGCAGAAGCTCCCCATGGGGCTTATTTCAGGATCCACTGAGGTCTTCATGGATGGTTCATTGCTGTCTCACCCCGTGGTAGGAGGTAACACCCTGCTCTTCCTTGGGAGAGCACTGAAAACCACAGCCCTAGGTTCTCTTAGCTGACTCAACTCAGCTCCATAAGCAAGGACATAATCAGTTCTATTGCTCAAAGATTGAAATTGTTCCAGCCTCTTTTATTTTTCCACACTAAAAGCATACTTAAATTAATGTTGTTTGGCACAAACAGTAGTTGAACTAATTTCTTGCTCTCTCACAGCCTTGTTTGTGGCGCAGCATAGCACTCCATGCTGTCTGTGGTGGCTGCTTCCTCAACAGACTGCTCAGTGGAAAAGAAAATGCTACAGTCAAAGTCATCCCAGAGAAAATAGCAGGTTTTCATGAGTCTTCATCTACAAGGAGAAGCCAATCTTTTCAAGGGTTTGTGCATTGCTTTTCCACATGCAGCCTTAAACTGTAAGGGTTATAAAGCAGAAAATGAATTTTTCCTTCTACAGCATTAAGTTTAAGAAGGATGCAACTATGCAATACTGAAATTACCTCACAAAAAATGTTATTTTTTTATATAACATTAAACAATAATTAAAGGATAATGAACTTTCTTATCAGAAGGGACTATTCAGCCTGACTTCTCTGGAGGAGGACTAGTAGAGTCAGTTCAAAATAACTCATGCCAAAATCCAAAATCTCTTGAAGTCAATACCAGCCCTGTCTTTCTTCAATACTTAGCAGGTCCTTTGATCCACCCTTTAAGTGAAAATTTTTAAACTTGAATTTGAATGTTCATCATATATCTTGGTCAGACATCCATTTTGTATGGACAGTACAATCACATGTATGTGTGTATATATATATATATATATATATATATATATACACACCTCAAAATGATGGCAGGTTCATTCTATATGTTAGACAGAAATAAGACCATGAAATGCTTATTTTTATCCCAGTAAAATAGCAAGAAGGCAGAAAATACTTGTGCTGCTTCTGTGGACGTTATAATTGTGAATTGTTTTACTAAATGTGAGGTTATGTTTGAGGGTGTCTCTGCTTTGAGCTGAATCTTTAGGTTATCTGTAAAGGCAGGCGTTAGTAGCTAAAATCTTCACTATAACCAGATGGGTTTCTTGGTTGATGTATGTGATAGGAGTCATCTTTTATCCCTCCGTGTCTGTAGACTATACAAGCATGATTTCCTGTTTTCATCTCAAAACATCCTTACCAAAGATTCAGCAAGGCTGGCTTGTTTCCAAAAAGCATCCTCTGTGAGAATTAAAACAGAATGTTTGGAACACTGTATAATAAAAGCAAACAAAATACAGCAGAAATAATTTTTGATCTCAGCAAGAAGAAATGAAAATGAAAATAAATAAAACCAAGTGCTGCTTACTGAAATTTCTCTGCAGTGTGCACAGAGCAGAAAATACAATAATTTTGTTGGTTTTATTATCATTCTTGAAAGCACAACGCAAGGCAATGCTGATATGGTACAGGTCCATCTGCCAGCTGGGGAAGAAGAAAAGAAAAAGCAATTAAGAACATTATAAATTTGGTTTGTTGCTCTGGGCGGAAAGATCCAGTTAAGCATTCTGTGATTCTGAACAGAGAAGTACAGGAGAAAAGCCAAGAGGGAATTTCTCTTGATATTATCACTTGACCTGTTTCCAGTGCCTTGCACAGCTCTCCCAGCCAAAGATATACCTGTAGCCAAATCACCTCTGGCTCTCAAAGCTAAAATCTGACAATCCATCTATAAATCCACACTCCTGAGGATGTGTGGGCTAAATACCAGCCTGGACAACCTACTCTTCCAGTCTGGCCCTGTGAAAGAGCACCGTTCTGAATGCCTCACTGAAGACGCCCAGCCCTGGTTTCTACAGCATGGAACTAGGTGACCATTTGGCTTGTCCTACTCCTTCTACCATCACCTCCTTGACACAAATTTGCTTGATGTGTGAAATCAAGGAGTAAAAGTAATTCCTGCTCTGTATAGGCAGTGAGAAATCCACACCTCTTCCAGGAATACGGCTCAGAATTAATTGTCTTGCAAATGGTCTTGTATGTTTTGTCTGTTTGTCAAATGTCAATTAACCAGCACTGGCTTTTTGTCTGGGGACAGCACAGGCAAAGAACTGCCTTCATTGCACCTTTTGCTCTCTGGTTTTGGTAGTCTCAGTGTCCTTTCTTGGTGATTCTGCACAGGATGCTACTGGTATGCACGTAAAACAGCAATGGGAAATGAGTCTATGAGAAATGAATCTAGACCACATTACTCTTAAGTGCATCAGGCAGCTGGTACAGGTCCAGCCAGACACAGCTCCCTTGAAACCAAACCTTATCTTTACATGTCACTGTAATCTGGAGGAAACGAACACAAGAGAGCTCTAAAGTTGTGTCTGCTTTACAACATCTGTCCTTGCAAACTGATGATGTAGAATAACCCATTTCTCTGGCTCTCTCTCTGGCTCCACTGTTCCCAGAGCTACCGTGACAGGGTGCCCTACGCAAGTCTGTGAAGCACAGCCCATAAACCTGCTACCACTTCCTTAAAACCATTCCTTTGCCATCTGCAGGTCATCCTGAGCCTGCACTAATTGTACTGAACTGCAGTTATTTTTGAAGGCAGCATGACTCGTTTTTCCATCCCCTTCGCATCCCACACCTGCTTGGTGTGCAGCCAAAGGCTGGCACACGAACAGCCGCCCGGTGCCAGGGAACGGATCTGCCACATCTGCCAAGTTACCAGCAGGCACAATTGTACCATTGGTGGGTCACAGCTTTGGCAGGAGCAAGGCAGTCATTTCTTTGTATTTCAACAGCTCTGGTGGCTGGAATAACGTCAGGCCAATGTAGGCTTGGTAATGCTTCACAGTCAGGCTCTGGGATCTACCCTGGGTTGGCCTAGTTGTTCTTGTCTTTGTGCCCATCTACAGAGCTCATCAACAACAAGTTCACGCGGGGCAACAATGGTGGCCACAGCACAGCAGCCTGCCAACAACCTCCACTGGTATCAGCCACCCAAATCAGCAATAGCTTGGAGAATGCCATGTGCCAAGAGCCGAGATTCAGCCTGCCAGCATTCAGCTGAGCAGATGCAGGATTCAAGACAGATATTGCTGCAATCTGATGTGAAATCTGTGCCAGGTTGTCTCCATTCATTAAGTGAAAAAATTGGCCATTTTAATAAGAGTGGAATTAAACTCGAATACAGAAAAAATCAGACCGGTTGTCTAAATAGAATAAGTCTTTTATAGTGTTCCCAGTGGTTTTTAAATCATCCCCAGCTAGTTCATGTTTATGTGGAAGTTTTTTGTGAAAAGGTGATCTTATCTTGCTACAAGCATTTTGCTCCTGTTCTGTGGGGAAAAAAAAAAGTTTGGTTCCATTTGTAGAATGAGGTTAGAAATACAATTTTGTGGCAAAATGGTGGGATTTTTGAGACAGAGCAGCAATAAAGAAACCTCAGAGAGAGAAGGTGGAAAAAGGTTGTTAGCTCCCCAGTAAAGGATCATTTGACTCTGGAAATGTTGACTTGCTCTCTTCTCTCTATGGCACTGGGGAAACCAGAATTGTTTTTTAAATATAATGATACAAATTGGAAATAAATTTCAAAGGTAAACTTAGAGGTAGATATCTAAAGAGTAATATTGTACCTTTGAAATTGTAAGTTTAATTAAAAGACAGGTGTATCCCTAAGTGTTGTAAAAAAGCCGGACCTGGGTAAGCACTCATAGTGCCTCTCAAATTTGGTTTATTCCTGTTATTAGAAATGGATGAGCCTTCCTCATAAGAGGCTTGTTCTTACTTTCTCCTTTACTGGGCTGCCTGTTTTCTGAGAGATTGTCAATCCTACAGGCACTTTAAATAATGCAAACAGAATTTTGAAAGGATTTTATTTCATTGTCTCTTGTAATTTTGCCTATTCATTTAACTTGCAATTTAAAACCTGTTTAAGTGCATCATTAGACATTTTAGTTTACTTCCAGGATAGATGCCACTATTCCTCATTTAGCAAATTAATGAACTGAGGCACAAAGTGTGTAGCTGAGATAGGTGATGCACCTACTAAGCACAGAGTAGCCTGGAGTACTAGTTCCTGAGAGAGAAAGGACCTGATCTATGGCTGATGCTGTCTTCAGGGGCTGAGAATCACATGAAAAATGGGTCACTAGAAGAGGTGGGAATGATCTCAGGAGCTTAGGAGTAGGGTTTGGATCTGAAAGCCTCTGAAGAGAATGCAAATGTTCTACTCAAGCCTGAGTGGGTTGCTTGAGGTCCTCACCATTTCATCCATTTCAGCAGAACATAATTTAATAGTTTCTAGTGGAGTTATTTGAATGGAAATAAAAGGCATCTCTTACAGCACAAAACCCTAAAATAATAAGTTTTATAAGTTAATGCTTCAGCCCGTTCTGCACTGAGTCTTGAATAATATTTCACTCATAAATAAACAAGATAGTATTTCTGAAATATTATTTGTGTGGGAAAAAGACTATATAGAACAATGCAAGAAAATTGTGCTAACTGATACAAAGATGCAATTTGATCCTGATTGTGAAAATACTTCTCCTGATGTTATTTTATTCATTTCCAATAGATGTAGCTTTAAAATGGAGTGCTGATTTGTCTCGTGGAATTTAGCATAATGAAGAAGCACAAAAAAACCAGTTTTGTTGTCTTCCATTTTAATTTTCCATTGGTTATTTGAGAGTTTAATGTTTGAACAGGTTGTTATGGTGCATTGCTTCAACAACCTTAGTGCTTTGATTTTGTAGTAAATTATATTCCAAAAATGCTTCTATTTTGCCTAAATTTGCTAGTTTTTAGAATTCATTACATTCAAAATGGTCTCTCATTTGAGCAAGAGAACAATAATTTTATAGCAAATTAAAATCAGTTCTTGAACATGAGACATTAAAAATCTAAGAATGTATTTATTGTATTTGTATGTAACTAACTCAGCTGCTTTCAAATAGAAGTGAGTGTTACGAGTAGCTTTTTGTTGTTCCTGTTCTTCATCTCAAATGATTATTTCAAGCATCAGCCACTTATTTCCTTAATTCTTTTCAAAAATCCAATAACTAAAACAAAATTATATTCCAAAATGGTAGCAGAAATCAATATCCAGATCTATGAGTGGATGCTCATTGACACAGTCAATAACATTTTCATATTACCATGATATTGGTCCAGATGCTCACATCAGTTGTAGGCATTGAGGAGATGGGTTGGGAAGCTCAAGCAGTTCAGGAGCAACAGTTTTTACCAGGCTGTGGAGTGACTGTAGATCCTTGAGGTTATTTATGGCCTATAACTTCAGCTCCACTGCTTGGTGTATATTCCTACCATGCACAAAACCCCACCCCCAGTCATTATTTGAAAATGATCCTTTGTACACAAGGACTGTACAGGCTTCATTAGGGATTTCTGAGGACTTAAAGGAACACAAAATCCAGTTCCCTGTTTTCTAGACATTTAATGTTTCTGAAGGAAGAAGAAATGTAATTTGAAACTCTGTCATTCTATTTATAGATGACCTAATATCACAGGTTGGGTGTATACAAAATTTTATTATGTTCTATGGCTGGTAAATATCACTCTTGGTCAGATCCGGCTGTATTAAAGTGCTTGGTTGCTTTATGAATGTGAATGTAAATGGCAAAACTCATTTTATGAGCTTCATTATTTCTGGAGTGAGGCTTCTCATACAGCTTATTAATGTACCTGTTTTTTATTATCTTTTTCTCAATAAAAGCCTGTTTCTTAATAGGTATTTTGACACTGAGGTTTAATGGCATTTAAAAAGATGACAGAGCCAGGCACAGAAATTGCAAGTCATATGTATTAAATTGTTCAGTCATGAAAAGATCATTCCATCCTAAAAATGGAATCTCTCCTGTTCTTTTTACATTTAGGTTTTAGTTTTTGCTCTGATAGTTTGAACATAATACTCTGGATAAAATAATTTCTTTTTGCTTTTAGGAATTAATTTTTTTTCAGCTTGTCTAAAAACAAGAGCGAGTTTTTAGAGGAAGAGCAAGAGAGACAGAGCAACTAGACAATCCCAAGAACATTTACGGTTTTTGAGCATTTATGAAATCTGTATCAAACAATTTGATAAAACAAAATCTTCCTGCATGAATGAACCTAACAGTACATTACTCTATGGACAGCTATTCCTTTATTTGTACAAGCCACTCTGCCTTTGAAAATACACTGGATCACCATACTAATATAAAATTTGACTAGGTGACCTTCCAATACTGAAAGAAAACCAGGTCAAACTTCTTACTGTCAAGATTCTACTGGCTTCTGTTCTTCACTGCCTCATTGACTTGAGTCAGTAATTCAGATAAGACTTCTTCTGTGGATTTCTATAGAATATTTTATCATAAAATTTCTTTTCAATATACTTTTCATTTGCAAAAATTCTCTATATTTTAAATGTATGCATGTATTTAAGCTGACATTAATTTTCATAAAGAACATGAAAATGTAATATACATAGCCAGCTCAAGCTCATTACTGTGCTATTTAAAAAAACTTTCATAACCATATTTGTGCTAAAATAAATACCCTCTTTTTCTTAACAACCTGTATTACTTACAGACAGCAAAATGCTCTTGCTGTAAACAGAGGAAGCACCAATTTTTCTGATGACCTGAAGCTTTCACCCTGTAGATGTGGTTGCAAAAGGATTGGAGATGTAGCCCTGTGGAGAACACAGATTTTTCTGCCGTGTATGGAGCAGTGTAAACTTCATGCATGTGTTCTCTTCTTGGAAACGTCTGCCTGGTTAACACATGTTTTCTAGCTCTGAAAGGCCACACTTCTGCAATATGTTTTCAGCATAACGCTGGATGAGTGCCTGTGTGAATAGAGGCGCTTGCAGTGAAGGAGTAATGCGATCTTCAGAATAGATTAATATGAATGGGAGCACTTGGGAAGCAGATATTGGACAGACTTGTGAGGGATTTTCATTCCATTTGCAGGAATTATTTGTAGTCATTACTCATTTTCCAGGGTGTTGCACCACTTAATGTAAAAGCCTATCCTTCTGCTAGAGGACGGGCTTGTGAGAGGATTTAGTCTTGTACAGTAAGCAGCATGACTTGCTTTTCTCCCTGGTGGTTTTATGGTGGTCTCTAGGTTCTTGTCACCTGGATATATGGATACGGACTGGCCAATCAGCTTCTTTCATCGTAAGGACAGACATAGTTAGAGCAGTGAAGATAATTTTATTTGTGTTTGGACTGAGAATATTCTTTAGAAGTCCTGGAAAACTGCTGTGAAAAGGGAAGCAGAATCACAGAATCAACTGTTTTGGGATAGACTTCAGGTACCCTCTGTCCAACTTCTTGCTGCAAGCAGGGTCATCTGTGAGTTCAGGCTCAGGGTTTTACCCATTTGGGTCTTGAACTTTCCAAGGCTGAAGGTCTCCAGGCAGTCTCGTCTCCTGACTGTCCCCGTGAAATTTCTTTTCCTATACCCAGCTGGAATCTATTCTTTCAATTTGTGACTCCTGCCTCTCTTTCTCCTACTGTGCATTATCATAAGGAGCCCATCTCAGCTCCTTGATAACCCTCCAGGTAGGCAGGGTCAGGCTGCTGTGAGACCCTCCTGAAGCTGTCCTTTACCCAGGCTGATCAAGCCCAGCTCCCTTCAGCTCTGCTCACAGGACAAGTCCTCTAGCCCCAACCAACTTGATGGCCTCCACTAGACTTTTCCAAGTTTGTCAATAACTTTGATACCAGGCCAGGACTACTGCAGAAATAATTGCAGAAACAAGATCTTGAACTTGTGTTTGTCACTTGAATGTTTTTATACCAATTCTTTCTCTTTGTTCACTGAGCAAGAACCTGTCACCACTTCTCAGAAAGCAAAATCTATTATCACTCCATAAGATGCATTGCTTATAATAGCTATCCTCTTGGAATTTCATTAGAGACATTATACTCATTTTTCCTACAATGTCTTCTTTTCATCCTCTTTGCCAAACTCCAATGGATGGCAGATGCTTTTCAGGATTAATGAACAGTGATAACATCATTAGTCACTATCTCAAGATCCAATAATCCTTTAAAGGAGTGATGTGAAAGTCAATAGGTAAATGAGAAAAGGCTTTTAAATTGCCTCCTGTCTCTAACAAGTCAATAAAGGCCCTCAGTGGGAGGGAGAGCATCTCTATGTCTCAAGTGTAACAGCAGCCGAGGCTTCTCAGAATAGGACACAAGGACACACAAGAGACTGTGGGCTCAATATTTTCTGAGTCTGAATTTTTAGCTTGCTAACTATTGCTAGCTCCTTTTCCAAGGGAAAGTTGTCAACAGTTTTCTCTCTTCTAAACATCTCTCTCCGTTTCTCAAAACAGGTTAAGTAAACAGTGTTCCCTTTCCCATAACAACTGTCCCCAGGTCTTGTTTCCTCTTACTTAACCAATGGAGAGAAGTGTCAGTCCCATGAACCAATAATGAACCTTTTTAGCACAGCATGTTATAAAAGAAACTGTTAGAATTGTAAATAAAGCCTTCTTTCTCTTCTGACAACTATATGGAGTCAATCTATTTTCGTGTACTACCGTGACAAGAGACAGAAATGTTTCAAGCTGCTTCCAGGCTGACCTGCAAAAGAGGTCTCTTTTCAACTCAGAGTGGCAACCTGCATGCAAAGGATAGTGCCTTCTCTGTCTTTATTTCTAATTGACATCTGAAAAATTATGTCTGAGTTCTACTTTACCAGCACCATTGAAGGAGGAATTGCAGATGATACCAAACTGGGAGAACAGTTGCTACACTGGTCATAAAGACCTTGAACAGCTTTGTCTCCTTCAAAAATGGCATAAATGAGTTTGAAGAAGTGGGCAATGATATGGAAGTTGTAGAGCTGGGCTGGCATAAGCAAAATACACGTCTCATTCCAGCCGTTTGCGTCTCTACACCTTTGGCTGTGGACCTGTAAATTCTACACCAAGTAGGATTAAAACATCGGAGAAAAGTAAACTACTATGAAGGCATAAAGAAATACTTCTGCTTGTTTAGAAGCAAGGCAGGTTCCTCACACATATCCCTTTCTCCAGGGCTTTTCCTTGATAGTTTGAAGCAAAGCTCCATTATTCCATGTGGCTGAAAATGGCCCTGTATCACACCCAGGGCTCTCTCCTTGCAGGAAAAGCTGCCTGTCAATTTCTGACTGTGTCTAATGTGGAGAAAGTTCATTCTTGAGAGTCTTTTTTATTTTTTCACAGAAGACTGAATTATCAGGTCAGCTTGTTAGGACATTTTCCCTCCCTTCTTCTCCCCTAGGCAATTTGGTTTAATCTTTAACTTTGTTGGAATTACCTAAGAGTAACTACACATTGGAAAGGCTGGGACATCCCTGAAGTCCAGCCTGAAAGGAAATTTGTGTCAATGCTTTAGGAACCAGAGCTGAATGGGGGACTAATCCCCTGTACAGAGCAGAGCTCTCCTGCTGCCAGTCAGCAGGCTGGATTTGGCTAGGATGAGTCTGCTGGGCATGTGATTTTGCTTAGAGAGGGGAGATAAAAGGTTTTTATAGCAGTTTGTGCAGCCACCTACCACCTCCTTTGCTTGTGCATGTGCAGGCACCAGCGTTAGACACTGGCACATCCATGTCCATCTCAGGGTAGGGAATGGAGAGCTTGGATCTCCCTTCCATCACCAGGACAGTCAGAAACCAAAGCACTTTCAACGTTCATTTGTGAAAATCCAGACATGCCGTTTCCTAGTATCCACCTTTCTTCAAGGAAAAGCAATAATGCTTATATCTACCTCTTACTTAGCATTACATAAATGAACTTCAGAGCACTTGGCTTTGACAGATATTTTTATAACCAATTAAATAAATGTAGAGATGTTCCTCTAATCTTTAAAATCCTCAAATCTTTAAAACAGTTAACTCTTTTCTCATTTACTTAACTTTAAGATCAGGAACCAGGAGTCAGTTGTTATCGTACAGAAGTTTTAAAGAAGAGGCATTCACTGTAGTGATTTATAATGCCATCCCTGACCTTGGATTACTTGGTAGCAATTAAACCATATATTTAAGTTCCCAAATTATTAGGAAATATTTTAGAATGGAAGAATGCTTTTTCATCATGTCCTGTACAAAATTATTCTTTTAATTCATAAGCCACAACCTTACTGCAATCTCCTTGGTTTTATTGCAGGTACTCATCAGAAGTAATCACAGAAGACCAGTATATCAATGAGAATAATACAGTGCAATTTCATTGCAATATTTGGTGTTTTCAGTTTCATTGAGACTTTTTCTGTAGGACTCACTAACAAGAATTACCAGCTGGAAATTAAAGGGACAGGATATATAGCCATAAATTTTCATGAACACTTAACATCTTTCTGTGCTGGATTTTTTCAAATTAAGTGAGTCAGATCTGTGCAGGTTGTGGAAGAAATAACAGAATGGCAACTACATTCTGAGGTAAATGGATAAATAAGGATATGGGAATAGATTGAAGCTCAATAAAGAATTGGTTTCACAGCTTCATAGTTGTTAACCTCAGGATTGAAAATAGGTGACACTGCCAATAAACATTTTCAGGACCATACAGAAGGTAACTAGTAAGAGAAAAATATTTTGGACATAAATTCAAAGGAGAAACATCTAAATATATGTTAGTTATAGATATATCCAATGGCAAATGTAATTATTAAAAGATTCTTCTGTTACAGCTGCAGCAAACTTTTCTGAAAGCACTTAAAAATATTTTTCACCCATCCTGCAAGACTGACTATATTTATACATATATATGTGTATGTACAAACAGGCACATGTATGTTTGCACCATCACTACTCACACTCACTCTGTTGTTAGCAAATGGCTGGCAGTGCTAAAAGTACTAAAAGAACTTTCATCATACTGAATTAAAGTCACTCAAAGGAAATTGGAAAATGGAGCTTTGTGAGAAGACAGAATGGAATAAAAAATGTAAAAGGTCTCTCACCCCCTTCCCTTTTGCCTCTCCATTCTGTAGTATCTCTCTCTGTACTGCTTTTCATTCTTCTGCTCTCTATTGCCCTTCTAAATTCTATGCTACTCCCACCTATTCTCCTCCTCTGCTTTCATACTAACCAGCAGTATGTCCTTTCATGTTCCTGTCAAGTCTGGACAAGTAGCAAATGCTCCCTCTCTCATGCACACTGACTTCTCTCATTGTTCTTAGCTGAAAAGGTGCAACTGTGCTGGCTTTTCAAGACGTTTATTTCGGATGGGTTTTTTCAGGGTGATGAGTCAGACTCATTTTGTTCTCCAGTCACTGCACTGCAGCTATGATGTTTCTGTTCTTCCCAGTAACACATCAATAACGATATCTTTTCTGCAATATAACACCATACCAGGCAGTCTGATGGAGGGATAAGTTCATGACATGACTACTACCACGTGTTAATGTTATTTTGACAGCAGTAAAATCTGTGTCTGTCACTCCATCTGTAATAAACAGGAGATGATGTCACATCATTTCTATGCAGGGCCACAGTGCAGACTAAAGAACATGATGCTAAACTTATTGTGTGGCACTAAATATTGTGGAGCTATGCCACAACTTGAGCTTCATCCGATTCATCTTATGATAAAAAAATGAGCATGCAGTAGTTGAGTAAATATTTGCAAATATTTTGCCACTGAATTTAAATCACAGATTTATTGCAATAATAAGCATGAGAGTGCATCTTGATAGTTTTTTAATTGAGTTGTGTGGGTGGTTAGCCTTTTATTTTTATTCAGATGATTCTGTATGTGAAATCACATGATTTAGTTATTTAGTCTGTAGTAAGAATACTGACTGTGGTCATCAGCTATCCCAGGTGATCTGCGCTCCTTTTGAAATCCTAGGACAATAACATCAGAGTTATTACACAGAGTTTTGTTTGTTCAAATTGAATATGCATGAGAAGCTGCCCAGAGAAAGCTAGGCAAGGCAACACTTCTGTTAAAATGCTACAGAATTTGTGGAGTTAGAAACAACCTTTAAGTATTGTAACAGAGCAAAATTTGGAACTGACATGGTTTATGAAAATGCCACTCTAAAATTCCACAATAAATATTAAAAGGTAAATCCCCGTGCAAACTAAGAAAAAAAGTTAATTGGATTGATGTAGCCTCATCAGCTGGAACACATTAACCACACTGTTCCCAACCATTGTTGAAAGACTCTTGAATTTACATTTCCAGAATAGGAGATGACAGCACAGTTTATAATGCTGTCTCCATTTACATGAGGGATCAGGGACTTGGAGAGGAAGGCTTTCCAGGGTGGGAGAACACAAAGAGGAGCTGAGCAGAGCAGTGGTTGCTCTGTCAGGGTTATAGACTGCAGTAGCTGCCGGAGCATCTCTTGCATTTTGGAGAACAGTCACCATTCTGCTCCCATGGCTGTTTCTGATCCAGTGTCAGAACACATGGCCCACTGCTGATTTTTATCTCATTTTCTACTGACACAGCTGGCAAAAGTCCTCTTTTGATCTGTAAGATCAGAAACAGATGTTGGGTAATTTAGCTTGATGATTTGAGGACAGGATTTGGTAATGCTAGATGTATAGTTGAACTCGATGTTAAAGGTCTTTTCCAGCCTGAATGATTCCATGTTTTACAGGTAGGGGTCCAGCAACCCAGGCACCTCCTGATCTAACTGGGAAGCCTGAAAGCTATCCCGTCATGCTTGTGTCACAGACTCTGGGGCCATCCTTAATACCATGTGATTAAGGTACCTTTATTCATACCTGATAGATCTTTTTTCCTAACCAAGCAGCATGGGAGAAACTCATTCTATGATTCTTTTGTAGCAGAAAACTATTCAGCTGAATGGGGTTTTTTTTTGTAAAACAAGACCATTCTCTTTGCTTTCCCTCAGAAAAGTGCTCTGTACCTCACCTTGTGATTACAAACTCAGGGGGCAGACAGCAGAAGTGAAGGTTCAGGTCAGCATTAAGACCCTGTGCACCCTCAGATCTCTCGAGTCAGCTGAGATCAGCTCAAAGCAGATGGTGGAGCCCAGCAGGCAGCTGAAGTTCCAGGAACCATATTCAAGCAGACATAAGGGCTGGGATTGATTTGCCCAAACACAGACATCTATTATCAGTGCAGGCACTATGAGGCACCTTTCTTGGCCTCTTGAAGGCACTTCAGAAAGGCTCATGTGTTCCCTAGATGTATTTGCCATCCCTTGCAGACGTCTCAGACAGCTCACCCTCTCTGGATATGCTCCTGGACAGCCTGCTTCAACTGGATGTTCTTGAACAGAGGGATTGAACTGGGGGGTTTCAAAAGGTTTCTTCCAACCTAACTGTTACTGTGGTCTCAGCTGGAAACAAATTCCAGCGCATTGGGCACCTGAAAGTTCTGCATTGCTGAAATCCACTGACAGTGATTCAGCTTGATTCATTTTAAGGTATTTAGGAGTTTCATACCCTGTGAGATGCTCTTCACCTCTTTGGGGCAGAACAGCACTTATAGAAAATATGCATCATTTCTTGCCAGGCCAGGAGGGACACCTACATCATCTCAGGTCCTAACATTTCAGTGACTGACTTCTCAGTAGTCACATCTTTTGAAATATTATGTAGCCAAGAGTCCAGGTGGCAAAATCTGCCCAACCAAAATTCATTCCTTCCATGGTAAGATAATTCCTTGCTAGGATATTGAGCATCTCCTTAGAGTATGCTACACTCAGCACTTTATGCTTTTGTCTATTACATTAACAAGCCCTCAGCTACCTGGAACTTCCATGCTATGCTGGTATTTGATCAAGCCATCTCTAAACATTTTCTTGGGCAAAACAGGAAAACAAAACAAAACAAAAATTGCCTTTTTTTTTAATTATTTAAGGCAGTTCTTTCAGATTGTAGCCTTTCATTCCTGCAGCTTTTACCATGAACGTTTTTTGAGTCATTAAATACTAAAGTGTTGGAAGATCCCCTGAATGCTAGAGGACATGGCTTGCCGTGATAGTGTGTGTCTTTTGTCACTTGATCAGAATGAGGCAGATGAGCCAGCAATTGAATTCTGATAATCTTTCACTGGAGTAAGCATTGTTTCCAATTAAACTGTAGCAATGGTACAGTCTGAACAGGAGAGAAAGCAGTGGAATCAAATTAACAATGAAAAAAACTGTTTTCACTTTAGTCTCTGTTTATAAATCAAGCAATACCTAGAGACATGCATCCCAAATGTCCATCACCCTCGCCCACTGACTGTTCAGTAGGAAGAAATCTCATTTTTTTGTACAAAACATTTTCTCACACAGTGATAGTGCAGCACAGGGAAATGCCCCATACATTCCCTGAGCAGAAGAGAAGCTGCAGCAGATGAGGGTCCTTGGGTAAAACCTCACTGTAAGGCACATTTCCAATCCTGCAGCCCACTGCCAAGATCTTTGCCTTTCCACTGCAGCTGGAAGTGGCTGCTCCTCATCCCAGGACTGATGTAGAGAAGATCCTGTATGTTTTGCTGCATCTTGTGTCTTGGATTGATGTAGCAGTGAATTAGGTTGAAATCTGGGATTTTAGATTTAGTTTGTTGTACTCCACTTCTAATTGTAGCCTGCCCAAGAACGAGCAGTGTTGGACTGCACCATAATATTTTTGCCTTGATGCTCAAAATTAATTTTTTCAATCTACAAAATGTACAAATTTGGATGAGAAACCTCGGTCCAGAAAGGAGTGCACCAGCAATTTATCTCCATCTCTCCCACATCTGTGTCATCACTGTTATCTCATTTACCCTGGAACAGTAAGAAATGTAGAGAAATACAGTTATCTCCCTTTATTTCCCTTGGTGGATGTCACAGAACACCTCATGACCTATCAAGCGTCTCAAAGCACCATGCGGATTTCAGTAAACAGCCAGTTTACTTACAAGTGGTTGCAACTTCTTTAGTCACATTGAACTAGGCTTTTTATTTTTCCTCAAAAAATCCTGATGGTAGAGAGCCATGAGCTTTTCAGGTTGGCACAGGTTATCATATGACAGCTTAGGCAGCAAAGGCAAGTGTCACTGTTACATGCACTGACACCTGCAAGTCTTGATCATGGACCTGAAGGTTATCACACTGGGGCTATCTACTACCCTGCGATTAAAAAAAAGTGTTCCCCTCCAAAAAAAACCTTTGGGATCCCTAAGGTTTAGCTGAAGGAAAAATATTGAGTCTCCTAGGCTTCTCTACTTACCTCTTATAATATCTCTTGTACTTTGAGCCTCGTGGAATTTTTGGGCAATAGTGTTTTCTGTATGGGGAATATCAGCCACAACCATCCTTTGCCACCCACCTGCTCACTGCCAACCAATGCTTAGAGGGCAGTCAGATGAGTGGAGGGAAGAAGACAGCCTTGGATGCCTCTCCTGACCACTCTTGGGTGGCTGAGCCAAGCTCTGCTCTGAGCCAAGCCTGCATGCACCCTCCCCAGTCAGCCCTCAGATGCTCATTGAAGATCTTTATAGCATCTTTGCACCTCTTTCCCAACTCAGAAACATTGTGCAGTCACTTTGTGCAGATGAGTTGCATCAGATATGGCAGAGGTCACATTAATGCATCTCTGAGACGCTCAGGTCTCATGTGAACAGCTGTGACAGTAAGAGCCCCAACATGAGGAGGACAATAACAGCTCCAGTGTGCAAGGATGAAGTCCAGCTGGCAGCTGAGGTTCACTCCTCCAGCCAAGGCCCTATGTGAGTCACAGCAGGGATGATGTTGTATGGCAGCAATTAATTTGTTTCTAAGGCAAACGAGCCTAAATGGTAAAGGCTTCTGCGAATGGAATTTACTGTTCCAGTGTAAATAAGTAACTGGCAAACAATAACCACTTCAGCCTGAAAGCCCAGCCAGCAATTGGTTGACATTTGGGCTGCAGAGAGTTTGCAGATTCCCCACGAGTTGGAGAGGAGCTGTGTTTTGCAGCAACAATTGATTTATTACTGTGACAACGAGTAGAAATAGAAGGACCTGCTGGCAGACAAGGGGGTGATTTGTTCCTTTGCAAACAAGCAAGTGGTGTCCAGCTGGCCAGTGGCCATTGGCAAGCAAAAGCCCAGGGAAAGATGCAGGTTTTATCTCCTCTCTGCTTGAGTTTTGCCTGCTAAACAGTGAAGGAATTAGGGTGTCTTTTTGGTTTTTTTATTGTACAAAAACAGACTTGTAATTAGTAATGTTTCTACAAAGTGTGTAAGGGGGAGGCAAAGGTCAGGCTGTCTTCTAGATATTTCACTTCTCAAGCAGTAGGATGACACTTTATCAGTTATTCATGAGCAGAAAATTTCTATTGCAGCAGCCCCTGTAAGGACTAATCAAGGTCCCATTGTGCTGATGCCTGATTGGTGGCTGTGAGCAGAAAATTGCTGGTGCCTGCTTGGATGCAGTTCAGAAACATCCACTTTTTTGCCATGTAAGGTTTAACACGAGCACATTCTGATCAGCAAAGCACGTTAGTGCACATTTAAAGCAATCTCTTTCCAGCCCAATGCTTCAGTGTTTCAGTCCTCTCAAAGAGAGGGGAATTTAAATGTGTGCAGAAATGTTCAGCTAGGGCTGAGCATTCAGACAGGGCTGCTGCATATGAGCCCCACATCTTTTGAGTGTTCTGTGTATAAAAGAGAGTTTTCTTCTGATGCAGGGTTTGGGGGATGAGGGGACAATCTGTCCAAATGAAGTTTCAAGCCTATTTATTTTCTCTCCTGGGCATGTTCTAAGCCTGCCCCACTGAACTGACACCATTCAGAGAGCTGCACTTAGTGGGACCACATGAGTCATTTGACAAATGCATCAGGGGTGTGAGCATCAAGACAGATGAAACATTTCCATTTTCTGAAACAAAACATTGAAGTGTAATAGACTGAAATTAAGGTATGAAAAATGAGGGTGAATGAAAATAAAAACATGCCAGTGAGAAAAGATGTCTGATTATGGAGCAACCTTGATGGAACAAGGGAAGAAACCAAAATGGCATGTAGCATTTCATGGTGGTTAATCTGGTATAGACTAAGTCAGAAGGGTTAATTCTTTACTAGTTGACAATGGACAAGCTGAGACCACAGAGACATGAGTTGTTAAAATCAGTAAGACAACAAATACATAATTTATGTGAATATGGAACAGAAGACTTGTGGTGTATCATTTTTGCTACAAAAGTAATAATAAGAAAAAATCAACAGAGACCACTAGCTAGCCACAACTACTTCATATTCTGGATGTTGTGTAAAATAGCCTTTATTTACTGTTAATAAGCCTGAAAAACATTGACTTTGCAGAGCTGATAACAGTAATGCAGTGGAAACATTGTCTGGGATCAGTGGAGTGCATCATACTGATAAAGAATTTCCCTGTAATGCTCTTATAGTAGTTGAAGCTACTGTTTCTTCCACAGTAAAACAGTCTGAGGCTGGCAGAAGGTTTACTAAAACTTCCCTTTGCAGTGCCAAGCAATTTGCTGCCTTCATCCAGTGACTGCTCACCTGAGTTTCCACAGCTTTGAGGGCCCTAACACAGAACCTGTGAGCTCTAGCACAGACTCAAATGAATATAGATAATTTCCATTTTTAAGACATATCACTGTTGTGGAGTATACAGGTTACTTCCTCATACAATAGGGAATCAGAGCATGTTGTGCTGGGGTCAGCATTTGTGTGCATTATTATCAATGAAATCAGTAAAGTGGTGCACTGAAAATAAGAGGATTTTTGTAGGAATATACAGCATAACATTCAGTCTTTCTTTCCCTTTTGAGACATTATTTTTAAAGAAACTTGTCTGCTTAGACCGCCTTTAAGATTTTCCTTCCTTTCTGCTTCTATTATATATCTTTAACTGACCAGGATGATTTAGCAGTACTTGACAGTCAGCATGTTAAAAAGATATTCAAGGTTACCTTTACATGGAAAGACAAAAGGTAACTTTAAAAGACTGGCAGCTTTCTCACCAACATATGAAAGCAACAAGAAAAGAAACAATTAAATGGCACAGCTTCTCCTGGAGCTCTCAGACCTTTCCATCATTTTTATTTTCCTCTTAGCAATTTACACAAGCTTGCCTTGTACATTACCCTGGCTCGCCTGGCTCCATCATTCCCTATAAAATTCCTAAGGCAGGCAAAGCTGCCACTGAATTCAGGCCTAATACGGTTCATTGCAGGAAGAGAAACCAATTTTGGTTTTAGTGAGATAGCTACAGCAGAAGCAAGTGTATTTAAGATACATTGTCCTGAGCTGACTTTCATACTAGTGTTATGTTCCTGCAACTCCCAGTGCAGTTTGGTTTACATCAGGCAATGCAGAACTTATTACCCACATCATTAAGGACCCTCTGTCTCAAAGGGCAAGTGTCTTATGAAAGTTAGTGTGGAAGGAAACACTGACATTTCCAAACAGACAGTCTAGGTAAAAATAGATGTATGGACAGTGAGCCAGTTCTTCAGAAACCTGGGTGGGTAATAAGTGCATCCTCCAGCGTGTGTGCCCAGTAACTGTTCTACCTGCGTAAGTAAGGGATTGTAAGGGGTTTTGTTGGATATAGGACTGCGGGCTGTATTGAAAGGGAGGAAGGAGGAAGTAATTCTGCCTAGCATAATTCACAAGGGACTCTGTTCTATTTACTTGAGCCTATCTGGCAATGCAGACGTGGCTGGAAGAGGGTTGTGGGGTTTTTTCACAGAATCACAGAATATTCTGAGCTGGAAGGGACTCACAAGGATCATGAATCCCAACTATTAAGTGAAAGGCCCATAAGGGGATCAAACCCAAACCCTGGCATTATTAACACCCTGCTCTAACCAGCTGAGTTAATCTCAGTAAATTTGTGTACTTAATTGTTAATTTCAATTCCTTAACCTCAACTTTTTATGGATATTTGAATGTTCTGTTCCAACAAACACCTATTTGTGACTTTTTTATCCAGTCTCAGGTAAGCATTTTGAGTAGTTATTTGAAAAATCCATATATAGAGAATACTTGAGACTGCAAACAATCTTGGTTTCTCCTCTTTAGCATTTTTATCAGCTATGTTCAAATAGTACTTTACGCAAAAAGAAATCTGCCCACAGGGTTATTGAAACAGCATCACTGACAAAAGTGGATGAGTGCCCTTAGCACAGCGAAGGAGAGATGGGCCATGATGCCTGGTCCTCAGCCCTCCTTCTCATTGATAGGAGCTGGCTCTGCCTCCACATGTTCACATTCCCCTGGACCCATGCACAGATCAGAGAGACCATTTCAATTAACCTTATGTGGCACTGCCACACCTGCAGGACTGAGAAGTTCTCCCACATGCATGACGGCAGAGAACAGGGGTGTTCTACTATTTCCTATCATTTTGCTGGTTTTTGTGAAGCCTCTCCAAATCATATATACATGTCAGTCCAGCAATAAAGCCCCAGCTGCTGATGGCTGCTTCTGCCTGAACCTGAGCCTATCTCCAAAGCGAAGGTGGCTGTGACATGCCAGCCAGAGCGTGGTGTGGGCTGACATGTTAAACACCTATCATTTCCCTAAGACTAATGCTGTGTGTCACTAAATATTCCAGCCATCTCCCACTTTTAGAAGCAATTTCCACTCTATTAAGTTCTATTGTTTATGATGTCCAGGAAGCTAGAAACAGGCTTTATTTTACACACAGTTTAGCAATCGTCACCAATCTACCATTGGGTGGGTTATTAAATTAAGACTATTGAATCAGATTCTGCTGGCAGCTATTTGATGTCAAATCCTGAATTTGCAGCTGTGATTGACGTTATTCAGGAACTAAAAGGTTTTCACTTCAAATTTTAACTCTGTATATTACAGACTGTTTTAAAGATTCAAAGTTTTCTAGAAGTAGCCAGGGGTGGCTGCTAGGGCAGATGTCCCACAGGATAACTTGTCCAGAGGACAGTTTGATCTGCTCACTGTGCTCTGAAATTCCTTGCATGGTAACTGAGGAGCTTCTGTATGAGAAGGAATATCAGCTAAAATTATACTAGCTCTGTTTTGTTCTCCATAATTCTGGTCAATGGGCTTTCCATAGAAGAGTATTACATTTTTTTCCAGATTCTCATTTTCCTATGGAAACAGTGACCCCTTTCCTTTATAAACCTGTCCATAGTAGAGTCCTTGTGCAGCAAGAGTAAGGAGAGATCCAAGTGTTTTATTCAGATTTTTCTGTACTTGGATGTATTCTGGCTATCCCAGTCCTGGTTCCCAGGTGAAGGGTATTAAACACTAGGCACAGGGCTCCCCTGAGAGACAGTTGTGCTACAGTTTCCTATATGTGTCTGGAGATGCTCTCACTTGGAATGCCTTGCATTCATTAATTGAATTGCACAGACTCAGCCAAAGTGCCCACAAGTGCTTTGGAAGAGCTGGATGTGGGGAAAGCACTGCTGGGTTGAGTGGTGCAGTATGCGCCCACTTCACCCAGAGCACAGAAGTGAAACCTGCAACAAGTATGGTGCAGTTTCCCCATTGGAAAGACTTCAGAGCTTGTCCCAACTCTGGACTTGAGAAAGTCCTGTGTCAAAGAGTGGGGATGCCAGAGCCTTTGGGTTGTGTTGCTTACTGTCTGAGAAAGGGCTGCTCTAACCCTCCCCTCTCACCTCCAAGACTTCAAGATTTTTAAATCCTTTTCTTTTTTTAGATGACCTTGTAATAAAGGAAAATCAGCTCTGCTGAGTTGTGTAGAATATTATAACAAGAGTAAACAACCCCAAAAGCACACCATTCTTTAAGGAGCAGAGCCTTCTGTCCAGTCCTGATTTCAAAGCCAGTGGTTTATGGTAGTTTTGTGATCTGCAAGAGATGTCACCCCAGGGACCCAGAAAGCCTCATTTTGCTCCATCGGGATTACGTGTTCAAGACCCCCTGCTCCTCTGTAATCTCACCATGTGCTGTCAGCTTGACTGTCCTTCCATCACTGCCCATGTCTCCCCCTGCTCCTGCAAGGTTTCCACACCATGAGCAAGGCAGATAGGCAGGAATCCATCCTGCCCACACACAGCCTTTTAAGAACACATAAATTATAACAACAAATCCAGCAAATAAGGTCCCTAGTGCAGCAAGACACACTGAGACCTGTCTGGACAAAAGCAGCACCAAGGTTGTCTCAAAACTCTTTCCACACTGATAGAACATAGGCAGAGCCCAGCGTTCAAAGGCATAACTTATTGGAGAAACTAGCCCATGAACTTATTTCTGATAAAAGAGGCTTATTTTTTTATTTAATGTCAGGTTAAATAAATCACAAAGCACAGCAGTGAGGATTTAGCACTTGCAGTGCTAAACCATATTACTTAGTATTAACACAGTGCTTTCCTCATTCAGGAAAATGCTTTTGCTAACTTAATTCACTCTCAGCTACCCTCTGCATGTCACAAGGGAAGTCAGGAGCATTTAATATTCCTGCTGATAGATAAGGCTGGACTCACACAGCCTTGATAGTTTCCCTCTTCTCCCCCCCTCAGCACCCCATCTGAATCAATATTTGCTGATTTCCAGCCCGTACTTGTAACCTGGAAGTCTTAAGCAGTGCAAGGGACACAATCCTCACAATCCTGTCCCTTAGAAGAGAGCCAGATGTGGTCCTGGCCAGGCAGCCAGGGAGAGGAGCTGAGGTTCTTGATAAGCAAGGAACAGGTCTCAGCAGATGAGACAGAGTGAGAGAGCAGTTCTAGAGGCTAAGAGCTGGAATGTGGAGAGAAGGATCGGGGGGAGGGATGCTTGGGCTGAGGAGGTACTTAGGGTGACTGTTGGTCTTAGGCAGGAGGGAATTTGGGACAAATGCTGGTGGAAGGATTCCAGTACAGAACTGTTTACACATTGTTTGAATTATCTTACGTATTGGAAGTATGTAAGGAAGGACATGGTAACAGGCTGGGGAAAAGGACATTAGGTCCGACACAGGGCTGGGGCATGGGGATACCAAGTAGGTGTGCCTGGAGATGAGCAATTTGAGGTATGAGGGGTAATGCTGGGAAAGGCCTTCAACCTAGGGAAGTTGGCACTGATTTCCGTGCTAGGAGAGGTACAGGGTGTGTGGTGTTCCTGAGGAGTAGCTGCCCTTCATTGCACACCTGCCCAGTCCCTACGTGCCACCACTGCTCTCCGCTCCCAGCAGGACAGGGCGCTCCCCACCAGCAGACACATACCACTCTGCCAGGGAACAGGGACAAACAAGGTGCCAGAAGAGAGCACAGAGCCCATCCCGCAGCTCTGTGCCACTCCAGTCACTGCTCCTGTGGGGTGGATGCCACAGGCCCACTGCTTGCCCACATCCCAGGAAAAAAGTCCCAAAGGTCTGCAGGAGGATCTGGGGCATGAGGTGCCATGGGATAGGTCACGGCTCATTTTGCTGTATTTCACCAGGGCAAGGGGATGCTCAGCACAAAAGGGAACAAAGACAGCTACTCTACCCTTTAAATATTTGGGATCCCACTTCTAATGTATGTAAATATATCTGTGTGCCAATGCTCCTCTCCCCTCCAAGCTGACATAAATCCTAGTTTCAGTGGATTTCTCTGGTACACATCAGACCTATTACACATATAGTTTTACACCAACCAAACTTAGGCTTATGTAGATGACGCTTTTGGAAAGAATAGTACCTATACACTGGTGATGATTAATTAGTATATTAATAAATGAAGAAGATAATGATTAGTGCCTACTACTTCTGTAAACTAACATTTACAAAGTCATGTAGGGAAAAGATATGTTATTTTTAAAAACAACCAAATAATATGTTTATTCAGCTAGATATTTTTACCATCAATCAACTGGAGACTATACTATTTTTACTGAAACTTTCTGTGCACTTACTTTCAAAGAGTTAAATTTTCTTATTTAGAATTACTCAATTTAACTTCCTTATAAACTTCCCTTGATTTAGTAGAGAATGAAAGATATCATGATTTAACCTGCAGTTTTAAAAAGCTACTTCATTATAAATCCTTCCTGAAAGATCCCTGCATATATAAACCATGTTGTAATTAATAGCTAGAACAAATATTTTTAAATTTGCTCCTTAAAATACATTGATTCTGTTCTACATCTCTGTTTAAAATATAGTTTCATATCCCATTAAAAATTACACTTTTTCTGGAAAGAGGAACCTATCCAAAAAAATGGCCCCAAAGTACGTTTTACAAAATGAAGCCATTTATTCACTCTAATATCCTGGACACAGTATATGCTGATACTTTCAGTATCTCTGGGCTCAAACTGCTTGTAACGTTTTGCTGTAAGCCTGAATCTAATACAAGTGAGAGGCTGCTTTAATTTTTTTTAAGGAGCAGTTCCCCTAGCTGCAAAAGCATTGAAGAGAGTCTGAAAGACACAATCTCTGTGATGCTGCTCTTTATTGTCACAGGTACAAAGTTCTGATGTGGCAATGTTGCACATTCGGGCCATTGAACATTTACAGATCAGGAACGACTTTTCAGTCTCTGAAATGGTTACAAATGTTTTTTGTCAGAACTCAGTACAGGCAGTCTGATCTCAGTGGAGTCCTATGATTTTATTTTGGGTTAATAACAATAAAGTCTTACCAACTGTTGATGGAGAAGCCATGGGGTTAATTTATATTCATGTTGGAAAAGCAAAGCAGTGCTCCCTCCTAACTCTGACAGATCTGCGAGTCCCTTCCATAGCTGATTGTCAGGTTGTCCCGATCTGTAGCTTAGTGCTGACAACATCTCACAGTTTATTTGCAGCTTTGAAGCCTGGTCCTATAGTTTTTCTCTTCTGACAGGAGATGAATAAAGGTGTCACTGTGGGAAACTTTTATCCGGCTGCTATAAAAAGGATCGTCTTTGCCTTCCCTTGAAAAATCCTCTAGTTCACTTCTGGAGCCTGCGGCTTTCCCCTCAGCAGAGTTTAGTTCCATCAGCTCCAATTCATGTTTGGCAGCTGTTTCTAAAACCCTCTGTTTGTTGTAATACCTGACAAAGTTGTTAATGATGGGATGGATGGGGAGGGCGATCGCTATCACTCCACAAAGAAAACTGATGGCAGCATTCAGTTTTCCTAGTGTTGTTTTGGGGTAAATGTCTCCATATCCAACTGTGGTCATGGTAATGATTGCCCACCAAAATGATTGAGGGATGCTTTTAAATAAAGTTTCGGGATGACTTTGTTCCATGGTATAACCTAGGGCAGAAAAGACAAAGATTCCAACAGCTAAGTACATGAGGAGCAGCCCAAGCTCCTTAAAGCTGCGTTTCAGGGCATAGGTTAGGGTCTGGAGCCCTGAGGAATGCCGTGCAAGCTTGAAAATCCTTGCGATCCTCATGATGCGCAGTGCCTGGACGGCCTGCTGGACATTGCTCAGCTCCATCAGCTTGGCTCCCAAGTGGGTCAAGGTCAGGCTGATATAGAAAGGAAGTATTGCTAGCACATCAACAATGTTCATGAAAGAAAGGGCAAAGTGAAGTTTGTTGGGAGAGGAGATCAGCCTCAGCACGTACTCCATGGTAAACCAGCCTATGCAGGCAGTCTCGATGCTGTCCAGGGTCGGGTGCTCCATACGGTTCCCCTCTGCATCTACCACCTGCAAGTCTGGGATGGTCCCAACACACATCACAACAGACGAGATCAAAATAAACAGAAAGGACAGTACAGCAACCACTCTAGCTGGATAGGATGATTCTGGCTTCTCCAGAAATTTCCAGATGCATTTTTGGCATCTTTTCCAGCGACTTTCTGAGGCATCTACTCCCAAGTCATCCAGAATGAGTTGCACCCTTCGGGCTATTTCTTCCAGTTCCTCCTTTTTTTCACTTAGGTGAGCTTTGCAGCAGTCGTCCAAAAATTTCAGATCCACTTTCCAAAATTCCATTTCATTTTTGAAACATATGGGGCATATTCCTTTCTTCATGTGAATTTCCCCAAAGTAGTACACGTCAATAATGCATTTGAAAGCATCTGGATCTCTGTCAAAGTAAAACTCTCTCTTTCCGGGATCATAGTCATCACAGAGGGAGAATATGCTATCGTATCCCCCTGTTAAACAGTTGACCAGCTCTGCCAGCCGTGTTTCTGGGTACTGATTCAGGTTATCCCCGTAGAACACCTGCCTTACCCCACCAACATTGACTACAATCTCCATTTCTTCACTTTTTTCTGACCCATCAGTGTCCACATCTGGAAACCTAGAGTCACCTGCCATTTTATAACTGTATTGGATTTTTGGTTGATTTTTAGCCCGTTGTTTGGTTTCACAGCTTTGTGGTTTTAATCTCTCATGAAAGCAATCAGCACTGAACCAGCCCTGTTACAAATGTCACCAAACTGACCTGGAGTCTTGGTGAGAAAGGTTACTGATAGAAACCTGCGGTCAGGAAAACCTGGTGAAGAATGCAACAAGCTGCAGGGAAAAGACAAGTCATCGGGCTGCTGTGCCTGCAAGCAGGATATTAGAAAGCTCCAGCAGACTGGAAAGAGAAGAAACCATTTAATAAAACTCACCACTCTGTTCAGTGCTCGAGAGTCTTTTCAGGTCCCATTCTCTCTCTAAAAGTCATATCTATTCGCAGCTTGGAAGTCACGGAAGAGAAATAAATCCTGAGCTCTGATTAACGCAACGTGCAGTGAGTGACAGTTCTCAGAGACACAGTCGGCAGGGCGAGCCCACGGGGACTGCCACGGCTTCTCCCTTCGATTCCACAGATTTCCCTAGAAAGCTGCTTTTGAATTTTGCTTTTCTTTCCGTTTTCTGTTTACTTTAAGGTCTTCCAGAGTTCATCTGCTGACTCTTGCAGATAGTCATTCGGTGCAAACAGGCAGAGGAGAAACTTGCGCTTGTTTTCCCTTCGCTGTTTCCCAGCACAATAGGGAGCCTAGGCTGCCAGGAGTCCTTTCCAAACTCTACCCTCTCCTGGTGAAAGACAGCAAAGCACCAGATGCACAGAAAGCACTTTCAGCTATTTATACGCCTGCCCAGTGGTACAATGATGTGTTTCTATGCTGCCAGGAACTTTACGGAGTTCTAAAAACTTTTTTTTTTTTCAATCACGTGCAAAGCTTAATAGGGTATAAAGTTATTCAGAGCTGCAGAGAGACACACAAAAATTTTCTCCAGGTAGAAGCCAGAATAGGTAATATTGTGGTTTTGGGAATAAATGTATGGCATAAATCTTGCTCTCAGTGGGACTGGAGCAACTCTAGAGCATCTCTGTCCTGTGTCAGGACATTGAGTTAATCTGGATTTGTACTGGTGTCTTTGACAAAGAAGCAGAGACCATAAAGTTTCTGTTGCAGATGTGGAGCAAAACTTCCCCTGCACTCTATGCACATTTCCCAAAGCTTTGGGTCCTCAGTTTTAGCCACATTTCTGTGACCTGTAGTCAGCTGAGCTCAAGGAGGGTTTGAGTAATTTACATCTATGATGATATCTCAGTGACTGCTCCTTAGCAGAAGCAGTGCTTTGTACTACATCCAGCTCTTTAAAAGTAGAAATAGAATTACAATAATTTCCTCTTAACTTTGTTTTCTCCAAATTCCGGGATTTGATGAACATTTTCCCTGAGACCTCTACACACAGAAAACCTACCACTCTGCCCTTAAATTATTAAATCTGACTCTACAGTTCATTTTAGGGAGCCCAGGGAAACCTACAGTTCATAAATTAACTGTTTCTGGCCACAGCAGAATGATCTGTACCAGCAAGTTACTATTGAGAAGAATGACAAGATTTGTCTTTACAAACAAGCAGTGGGTCTGCTGGTAGATAGAACTAGCACTGAGGGACAAGAGAAACAATGGGAAGGATTCTACTGATTGATGAATGACAAAGAAGATATTTGCCTTTACAAACACATTGTAGGTTTGCTGATAAATGAAATTGGATATTGACAGACGGAAGAAACAATGTGGAAAACCCACAAATCCCATCAGAATTAAAAACTGGGGGGAGAGGGGGGGGTTGTTATACATTAAAAGGGGAATCTTAAGTCTTAGGCATTCCAGGAAGTCAGTACCTCTCAAGTACCTCAGCCACTGGGGAAAGAGACAGGGAAATGCAGCCGGGAAATTAGGATAAAAAGGAGGCTGCGTCCTCCGAAAATCTGAGAGACCCCAGGGGAAGTGCCGCATGGCTTCTCCCTTTATTCAAATAAAGTTACAGGACTCCTCTGTCTCCTTTTTGAACATAAACCTCTGGCGTTTGTGGATTAATTTTCCTAACATTATCTTTTCCAGTTTACTGGCTTCTGAAAAGCTGCTTGGTAGAGTGGAAAAGAGAGGGGCAAATCCAGCTGGCTATTTGCTTCTCCAGGCTTGTGTCCATACTGGGAGAAAGATGAGATCTGTGATGTGCCTGCTGTCCTCCTGCTGGCGTCACACAGCAAGGGGGACCCTGATGAGGACGCAGTGTTCCCGCTCCGCTGTCTCAGAAGCTTATGGGTGATTAACAAGAGGTGCACCAGATCTCATCTTGACATGGAGTGTGCTCATACATCGCATACCCAGAAGAAGGAAATATCAGGTCCCAGGAAGAGAGTAGTATCTATTAGTCTACACCTGAGTCATACAATGAATTTCTGGAGGCCAGTGTCACCTTCATGTGCTCCTGAGTGTGATGCATAGTTTGGGTATAATACAAGAAGTCTCTTGATTTTTTTTTTCCTGGCACATATAAATTTAATGAGACTTGCAAGCTTCTTGTGACAAATGAAATACTTTGGAGACCTGGAAAAACCCTCAGTTTTTTGGGTTCATCAATAAATAATTACCCACCTGTGGCTTTCCTGCTTACTAACTAACTTGATTCTAGCAAAATAAATTTTAAGATGCCAATAGCAGTGTCATGCTTGCACAGGGGAAAATGCAGATAGGATTACTTATCCAATATTGCAAAACAAAATCAAGATCTGGAAAAGTTAGGCTTCAAATTTTGTCATGCTGCATGAGCACAGGGAAACATATCCTGTAGAATTAAATCCTCAGATTTAACCATCAGATCCTATTTCTTTGATCAACAATTCATTCCAGTGACCTTTTGGGTTTTCTCTAGGTAATAATAAGAAATCAATGCAAGGTCCAGCATGATCAGCACAGAAACCTTTCTTTCCAAAAAGGCTTTTCTCCCCCTCTTCCCCCTCCCCATCCATTTTACAGAACAAATACCTACAAAAAAGCAGACAGGACATTGTTCCGTTTGAAAGGTGAAATCAGCTCCTTTCAGATGATAAATCTCAGCACATTCTCAAAAGGCTGAGAAGAAACTATTTTTGAAATGCCAGATCAGTCCTTATAAAGACTTTACTTAGTGTGGCTGCTAAAATCCTTGTGCTTTATTCTCCCTCGTCTTGCACCTTTTCAGAGTTCTTTACACCTTTCAGTGTGCCTGTGAAATGTTAGAGATCTAGTAGCATTTTAAATCCACTTGGGCAAATCTAAATGATCCAAAGAATGGTCAGGGAAATCATAATGAATTAAACCCTTGTTTTTGCAGCTGAAAAGAGTGACAGACTTGCTTGATGAATGTTTTGTATCACATGTATCACAGATCAGCAAACAACAGGAGCAGAAAGAATAATTTGCAGCAAATAATTTATTTCACTAATTCATTTTTCATCCATGAAAAGAAAGCTTCTCTAATCTAAAAATTTCAATAGCTTCTCTAATCTAAAAAATTCAGTAGATAATTGTTGCCCTGTAATTCATTTATGATCAGATTGCTGCAATTATTAGGGCTCCTAAATTCAACTTCTGTTGTCTGTGAGAACAGGTCAAGCTGTGCTGTGTCTGCTGGAAGCGATATGTGCTGGCAATTGAATTCCTACAGATCCAACAAGAAACACAGAGCAGGTTTTTTTCTGTGTTGGTGCTTTGGCTCAGAGAACAACACACGGATTTAAGCTGACAGTTGTGTTAAGCTTTGGCTGTGGTTCAGATGGGCTCCTTCAGGGTGGAGGAGGAGGAGGCCCAGCCGGACACCAAGCCCTGCAGCCCGAGAGGAAGGTTCCTGCATTGCTGGGCAACCCCACCAAATGCCACTCCTGCCCCAGCAGAGATGCGCAGCATGTCCCGGGGTGGGGCTTGAACCCCGACAGGGCTTGGTCCACAAAGTGTAGGTGGAGCTCAAAGTGTGTCCCCAGTGACTGGCTCCTTATGAGGGATGTGGGTGCCACCGAGCACCCACAGTGCAGCACATGTCCTGCTGCAACAGCGGTCCCCAGAGGATGCTGATGTTCAGGGTTTGGCTCCCTTGTTGACCACTTTTTGGGAAAGGACGTTTACCCCTGAGGGGCTTTGTGCCAGTCTGGCAGGAGAAATTGCTCCTCTTGAGCGCTAGTCTGGCTCATATCACATTCCTGAATCCCAGCCAGCACCTCTGTCATCCTGTCAGATGCACAGAGCTGTTACCCACAGAGCTGTGGGCAGCAGGGGTACATGAAGGACTGTGAATGGGTTAGGAGCCAACCCTAGGGAGATAAGATTGGATTCCACTTAGAGAAGGGTGCTTAATACAGAAGCAGGGCTTGGACAGACTCTCTGCAAGCAGGCTGTGATGCAGTCAGCCCCTGCCTGCACTGAGCACAGCTCATCTGACCTCTTCCTTCTCCCAAAATCATGGGCAAGCTCGAGAAAGTTTAGGGATCTGACTATGATCCAGCCGTCCAAGTAAGAAACAGCTAAAGGATGTCTGGCACAGATCCAGCCCATGCTGACCGGCTAACATGGACATTTCCTAGCCATCATGTGGCCATCAGACGCCATTCCCAACAGAGCATTTGCAGTCAGCACCAGATTAAAAGGACTCCTTAAAAGAGATGGAGATCAGTGGTCAGTTTGTCTCAGTGCCCAGAGACACCCTTGGGAACATGTAAATCTCCTTATACTCAGTATAACCCTCTCA
This sequence comes from Donacobius atricapilla, assembly GCA_013397315.1. NCBI lineage: Eukaryota > Metazoa > Chordata > Aves > Passeriformes > Mimidae > Donacobius > Donacobius atricapilla. The sequence goes on along the minus strand of WBMY01006136.1, from coordinate 437,063 downwards.
CGCACTTCTGTTGTGTCATATTTGGGTTTTAAATGACACTCGTAGTACTGGACCTGTGATAGATCCAGCAAGAGATCTTAGCATCTAACACACCGCTTATTTCACCACTTATTTCACCACTTATTTTCAGCTAGATGCAGACTATGGAGAGCTGCTTGAGACAAGAACATGTCATCAAAATGTACTGTAGCAAAGTCAAATCAAAAGGAGGATGGGGAATGGAAATATCTTATTCTTCCTCCCTTCCTTGAGGTATTGTGGGGATAAAGTTTTCAACCAGTTATACCCAGTTGCATGGTGTAGTGGTTATCACATTCGCCTAATTTTCATTTTAGTGGAATAGGATTAAAAGAAAAGCAAAACAGGTTCAATTTAAAAATAGAAACAGTTAGATTTATTAACATACACTAAAGGTAAACAAACAAAAACCAACCACAAAACCTTCTCAAAAACAACCCCCCTCCTCCCTAGCAACAATCTACTTTTCCACGAAAAACAATGCAAAGAGACAAAACATCAGAACTATTAAGTCAGTAGCACTTAATAAAATAGTCTTTCATTCAGTCTTTTGAGAGAGACAAGTCCCTCCTGATTCTTCTGGTAACTTTCCACAAGAGACACAGTCTGTTTGTGACTTCCAGCTCCACTAACGCAGCCCGCCCGACACTGCATCTGTGAGCTTTTCCAAATGCAGCCTTTTATATG
>WBMY01006136.1:394191-420773 GCA_013397315.1 Donacobius atricapilla | reverse complement strand
CCCAGCCCGACTACCGGGGCCAGCCGGGCCCTGGGCCCGGGCCCCTCCCGGCCCGGCCACAATGTTACCTCATAGCTGGGTCCGTGGAAAGAGGGTGGGTCTCCCAAGATTCCTGTTTTTAAGCGGTGTCCCAAGGGGTGTACACTTTTTACCTGATTGGCCAGTTTAGCTGTCAGTTCCAAAACGGATCAACAATTTGTTTTTCCTACCATTTATGCTAAACCAATACACCCCCTCATTTATATCAAAACATTCACCATCAGCTTACCTAAATTCTGTTCATTTAGAAAAACCTATACCATTACATGCAGGACTGATTTTTATGATGACACAGCAGAAGTAGATGGTTATTCTCAGTAGCTTGTCAGAATACGAAATTAATCAACTCATTATTTATCTGGGACCTGATCTCTCTGAGGCATAAAAAAGCTGGAAGTATTTGCCTTAGGAAGTGTATTCAATGTGACTGTGTTGCCACAGCAGAATATAAACCTGCCATGGGATTACAGCAATGACCCTGTCAGATCCAAAGCATGTGGACACCTGAATTTGGGATCTTTTTTTCTCAGACTGAATCCCACAACTTTGTCAGTGTCAAGAGGGGCTGCAGGTCTGTTCTGTGCAATTGGCCAGGCACTGAGGGGAATATTTACATCCCAAAGCACTGAAGTTGAAGAACACTGTGAGGCACAGCTGACTGTGAAGAACAGCTGCCTGCACCTGTTATCATCAGAAAACTCAACAGAATAAATAAAACTTCTAAGAACTGCCATAAACAGATGTTAAAAGCAGGATCTCTTGGGAAATGTAAAGCAAACAGTACCTACTGAAATTAAGTGTCTGTCATGAGTATTCTTGGGCTAAGTCCACCATAAGAAGGAGCTGGGTAACCTCTGAAAGCAGTTACTCAGGAATGCTTCCTTTTACCTTTGAAAATATCACTTCCAATCCTATTCCTTGGGATGTTTGCATGTGGGATGGTACAACCATTCAGCTCCTGTGCAAACTAAGACCAACAGAAAGACTTGCCTTCTTCCTGTGTCATTCATGCAGGTGTCAATAGGATGGTAGAGGTGAAAGAGATCTCAGCAATCGATAGAGTCAAGCCTCCATTCCCAAGATGAAATCCATTTAGGGATTCAATTTGGCCTTCTCACACTGCCTTGAGAAGATGGCATAGAGGCCTCATGCTCTCAAAGTTGACTGGGAAAGCCATATCCACCTTTTTTTGTCTGCTGGTGGGATAAGAGAATGGATTCTTTGTTGATTTATGTACACTGCAAAGCACCCTGGCCATCTTCTTCAAATCGGATGTCAGGCTCCAAGGGGAAATGCAGTGAAGTTCGACCAACTTGACTGACCAACTCTCATTTGTATTGAATTTCAGGATGAGGTTCACTTGCCCACATATAGGCACCTGGTGCCATTTTAGATGCTTCAGTTGCATCCTGCTTGACTTCCAATGCCAGAAACACACAGAACTACAAGAAGCCCTGCCTCATCTTAGTCAACCTCATGCCAATAGCTCAGATGTCATTGGCCTCCTCTGACAGCAGAAGGGACTCCCAGTTTAGAAAGGATTGGTAATACCATAAGAGGACAGAAACCCTATTTAACTGATCTGTTATGTACCTACAATTCCACATCCTTGCAATAGGTAGCATTAGATAGCATTCAGGCTAACCCATTTTTGAAAGCTAAAATATAAACAGATTTGCCCAAAATATTTATTATATTTCCTAAAATTCATAAAACTTCTAGGGCATAAACCTATTTATAGGTAGTTTGGAAGCAGAGTGGGGCATTCATTTCCTAAAGCCTTGAAAAGACAAGTATTCAGAAAGAAGAGCAGAGAAGAGGAACAGAAATACTAGTCACGTCTCAGTGGTTTGTGGATTAATGTTGTATGGAACAAATATGTGGTGTATTTCCTTCCTTTAAGGATGTTATTACCCTACAAAGTGCAATATTTTGTATGGCCTGCCAGGGAAGACTACTGCTAAAATCTACAGACTTGTAATGAAAGAGACAATTCCCCATGCACTGAAATTTTTGATACCTGTGGCAGTGAAGTGATAATGGATATAAGCAAGATTTGGAATACACCGAATACCTGAAATGAATGCAGAACAGGTTGTTGCTGCCCACTGGCAGTCATAATTTAAGCAACTGAGCAGGGACAAAAGGCAGGAATGGAACTTAAGACCCTCTCACCATTCAGGGGAAATGTTCTCACAGTTTTGGAGCAATATAGGGCGACACAAAATACATTTACCACCGGTTTCCTTTTCACCATCTGAAGAATGGAGTGAGTGGCATTTTCCTGATCTCAGCTGTTGCCTTGGGATGTATCAGAGACAGGGTATAAGAGAAAGGCTAAAATTGATGGGGTTATTTAACAGAGACTGGTTTTACAGATTTCCAGCTAGTTAGAGCTAAAAAAAGCTTGTGTCATAGCTTGAAGTGTGATTTTTTTAGGATTTAATATCTTCTCTTTAAAGTCTGTAATTCTGCAGTAACAATTACTTTTAGTTGAACTAACGCTACAAGTCAGTCCTAGTGGCAGAACTATGAATAGATTACTAGCACTGACATTCTGGCTATCTGTTATCACTCATACCAGCACTGGAGCGGGCATGTGAACTGACCAGCACTAGGGTGGGCATGGGAACTCACCCCCATTTGCACAGTAGTGACCCTTAACTGTGCTGTTGCACCATTGTGTTGGATACAAATGTGGAATCCAGTGTTTTCAAACAGAATAATTTAAAGGTAGATATCCAACATCCTTATCTAGACAGATCAATTATTCCATTCTGAGTGGCTTGCCATAGATTTTTTTTTTCTAGCTAGGAAATTACACTACTTTTACCAGACTGCCAAAATACAAGGCCAGATGTCACAGCTAGTCTTCAGCTAAAACAAAATAAATCTGGTCATGGCAAGTCCAGTTTGGCTGACCTGGCTTCTTCTAGAAGTCCTTAGGTGAATAAGAGAGCTCCTGCAGAAACCTCAGCCAATCATAGCCAGTCCAGAGGGCAGACATATCACTGGTCAAGGAGCTGGGCAGGGCTAAAACTCAGACCAATCAGTGTCTGGATCTGGGAGTTTTGAACTCCCTATATAAGAAGGTTTTGAACAATAAAACAGGCTGTTTCATGATCAAGAGGACTTGAGTCATGGTTTCTGTCTCCTACTTACGACTGTTGTGATAGCCAGACTAGGTATCAAGACTTTGGCTTCTGCAAGTCTGATTGCTCCGTGCAAGTAAATTGCTTTACCTCTTTTTGTAATTTCATGTAAACATTAGGAGGTACAAGGAAAATGAAGGTGCAAGGTTAATGTTAAAAGGCTAAATGACTAACATGTCTATCCTGATAGCTGTTTAGAATCACATATTAACACTTTCTTAACCAGTTTTCCTATCTGCATTAGTATATTTACATTCAAACATAAGTATCTGCATTTTTAAATACACATGTTCTCTCATCTTGTACTAGTGCTGGAAATGCTCCCCTACCTTGACGAGGAATACAGGATGTGGGTGGCAATTTTCTCCAAACATTTTATCAGGCAATTTTCAGACAGCTTGAATTATGGATTTTCTTTCCTTATGAAATAGAACAACAATAGTGCTATTAAAGCTATTAAAAGATAATAGCCTATACCTACAGAGCTAGAAAGGGCTGGGAAAGTGGGAGAAAAATAGTTCTGGTTCAGGCAAGTGAGGCTAATCCTGTAATATGCTGAGCTACCCCAGCTCTTCTTTCAGTAGAGGACAGAGCCCAGACTGGCTGCAGTCAGTGAACATGAATTTCAGTTCTTGGTACCTGATCACTGAGACACAGCTGGCTGCAGCACAGCTAGGGCATGGTCCTGGATTAGTGCTCTCAGAAACCCAGACATTACCTGTTCACAGAAAGTAGGGAAGACCTGTTGGGTGCAGACAGTTTGGAGTGCCCTCCCCACTGAGCCACATCCCTGCAAAGATGGATATGGGGCAGCTCAGCTGTCTGCATCACCTGAGACCGTGTTGTGCTCACCAAGCAGGGTCTGCATAAACTGCAACATCTGCACTGCACAAGGGCACAACCCAGCTTTGTTTAGTTTGTGGTTTGTGAAAACATTCTCTCACATTGTCCTAGGTTACAATGTAAGGTATGCCCAGGGTATGTATTCCATCACCATCTTCATGAGCTGTTGAAACCACGTGGGGCAGTGTTGCCCTTGTCCCCACCCTCTGGAATATCTTCTGTTAATGGGCCCATTCATGCTCTGCTGTATGACTCATGGGCAACTCCCTCCAGGAATTATCTCCGTTTAATGGGCAATCAAGGACCCACTGCATGACTCATAGAATTACATCATTCCATTGTGAGCTGCTCCACCCATGGGGAGGAGCCAAGCATTCCCACCTGGATATAATCTGGGATTTGGGACAGCATTGGGGGGTGCTTATCCACTGGATTCCCAGAGGACCAGTGCTACCAGACCTTTCTATGGGATCCCTGCTTCAACAAGACCACTTCACCTGAACTGTTGCCAACCCCCCAACTAACAGGGTGTCAGGCTGTATTCTGACTCTGTCAGTGCTCTTTTGTACAGTTACACTTATTTTATTTTACTTTTTTTCCCTCCTATTAAATTGTATTTCTGACTTGGAGGCTTTCACTGGTTTTGCTTTCAAACCAGCACACACATCAATCTACTGCTGTTAATTGAAATACAGATCAAACTGATTCACCCATTTCCAAAAGGATTCATGACTGTAGAAGAAAATAATGAGAAAAATTGAATCCTGATCCCCCAGACCTCTGGCCTGAGCAAGAAGCAGTCCTATTTGTAAAATGCCCTTGTTACTGTTCACTAATACAGATATGGAAGATACCTGGTAATCAGATGTATTAGTGAACAGTGAAGAAACCACAAATTTGCCAGTAAGGCTGGTATGACAGAAACTGCCATTTTTTGTGTTTTATGATAAAGAAATTATTGAACAGGTAAAAGTACTTTCCTGCATTTGGTCATTAAATTAGAGCACCATAGGTCTGATAAAGTGGGTGCATGGAGTGAGAATACTGACCATAAATAGAATTTGATCAAGAGGGACAGGAAAAAGCCATGCTGGATTTTTGAGCTAATAAAGCCCTTATGCCCTTTCGAAATAGCTTGTACACACCTTCTCAAATTCTGTAGTGAAAACTTGGTGCTTAGTGCAGTGGCTTGCAAAGAGTCATCCACCACTCTTTGAGATGACCAAGAGTGCCCCTCTTGGTTCAGTCCAGAAAGACTCAAGTCTCTGGTCTCTGTCACACCCACAGCCATGCATCCTCAGGCACACCAAAGGCCACTCACTAGATGCCAGACTACGGCAACTGACTGCAGCCCTAAGATTGGACCTGGCAGACCCATCTTCCAACTCTGCTACAATTTTCCTCTGGGACTTGGGTTAAACTCTTTAAGTTAATTCCTGTAAAGAGATTCCATTTCCATTAACTTCAGTGGGAGCATTGATTCTTAAAGAACTGGATCCATCTAGCCTAATTTAGATGCCTTATCTGTGCCTGCAGTTCAGATGTCTAGTGAAAAAGTTCTCCAGAAATCCAGGCAGACAGGATCTTCCTTTGAAGATATCTCACCACTGACTGTATGGCAAATATCAGATCTTTTTTTAGGATAACTGTTTTGCTTTGGTGTTTAAAATACAGCACATTAGATGTCTGCAGTTAGACTGGATTTGATAGTTTAGATATGTGGATGTGAACTGTATAATTTAAGTTTAAAAATCCCCAAGATGCACAGACTTTGCAGTTAACTTGTACATGCATTTCTGAGCAGTCTGAGCATGACTGTGGAAGCCTTATGTTCCAAAGATCCATCTCAGTAAACACACCATTTTGGTGGTACAGACACCCAGATTACAGGAAAAAGGGCAGAGAGTGGAATTTATGGCAGACCATTGACAATGTTGGCATTAAGTTACACAATGTATTTAACCAATATGATAATATTCATGTGTCCTAATTGCAAGATAAACTAATATTTAGGAAATACACAGCTCTGAAGATGGAAAGGGAGCTATTAACTGAAAATTATTATAGTAATTTAAAAGCACCATCTGTGTTCATCAAAGTACTTCTTCTCCTTCTATCATCCTAATTTTAAAAAATGGAAGCAACATGAAATTTCAGCGTGCAAAATGATCTGCTCATAAGCAGAACAAGCAGCAGACTAAGAGAATGCAGCAGAAATGACTCAGTGGATTATACCAAATAACATCTGAAAGAATCATGGTTTTCTTTCTGGAACATATAGAAACAAGACCAAACTTAAGAAACAAATTTTCCAGTGTGAACTAGTCTCCTAGCTGTATTTGAAAGTTCAAAAAAGAATAAAGTCTAAGCAATGCTACCTCACCAAAAAGTTCTCCAACACTGCAATAAACACAGATGAAAGATTTGGGTATTTTATCCTTCATTCTAATATCAAAACCAGTTGTTTGGTCTATGCTCTTCAAAATTTGTGACTGGGATTCATCTCACCTAGCTTTAGACTTTTGCAGTCTCAACAGCTACATCTGAGCCCAATGCCTTTGGCTTGCTTTGTACTCAAAGGAGAGCAATAGGTAATCTGAAGTGCAATTCGGCTGTCCTATTTAGGAGGTCTAATTTTAGGTTAAGATGAATCACATTCCAGAAGTGTCTACGTCTCTCCATCAACTAGAAAAGGAGCTCAGATGTGAAATTTCTGCAGCGTATTTTTTTACTCAGTGAACACTGCTTCAGAAACTGAATCTTAATGCTCACCAACTTCATTTTATGCTGTGTAAAAAGGGAGAAAAACGAAGTATGTTTAAAAAAAAAAGAAAGAAAGAAACCTTGTGGAGGCTGAAACAGTTTTAGAAGACTGAAGGCAATGTTGAACCCATCCGGAGCAAAGGTAAGCTGGTGTTTAATGTCACATTAATAGAAAAGAGAATTCCTCCTGAAGAGTCCTTGGAAGGAATCAGTTTGTGCCTAAGACTTCTGTGTCATAGGAGAACCTTCTCCCATGGTCATACCATTGATCTCTGAGCAATCAGGATTAGAAAGAGCAATTTTGGCTTCTTTCTGCTTCAGCATTAGCGACAGGCATGTTTCAGATAAGGCAGCAGCTGAATGGCACAACAAAGGGCATAAACAATCAAAGCCCTTCAGGAGCTTGCTTTACAAGTCTCCCATAAATCCTTTTCAAATCTTCAGTCTAATTGCATTGGCCCAATTTTTGCCCCCAAGTTCCTCCTACCTTAAACACAAATAAATAAGAGGAGTGCTGGACCTGTTCAGCTCGAGAATTTTCATGGATGAACTTTGAATGGTATATAGTAGAAACCTCTGCCTCTTCCCTTCTTCAATATACACTACAGAAAAAAATTCTCAAGGAGAGAGAAGTGCTGACCATACTCCTATAGCTCCTGCATGCTGCATCCACCCCTGTGCACAGGTGAGGGGACGGATGATGTTCCACAGCTGGGACTGAGGGAGTATCAAGCACAGCAGAAATGCTGAGTGTAGGGCCTCCTGTAGTCAAAACCTGTTGAAACAGAAGTGTAACAGATTCTAATAAAATCCTTTTGTGGATAGGAATGAAGCTAAACAATAGGCTACTTCCCATGAGAAATAACTAAAACCCCAGAAACTGCATAATTAAAACTATTCTTAGGCTACATTTAAGGAGTGCTGTTTCTGGATGATATGTTTCTACATGACAACTGTGCTCCTGTCTTCACCAGACCGTGTCCTTTAGATGAGAAATAGGCCAATATGATTGAGCTTTACAAATCAAGATGTGCTTGCATTGCCTGTCAACACTGTAATTTTGGCATTTCTTTCTGTAGCTTTGTAAAAAATGGATGCTGTGATCCCACCAGAGTCAGGAGAAAGGAGTCCCCTGCAGAAACTACTCCAGCCCAAGGAACAGTGAAGAAACACTTGACCAGCTCAGCAGTAAAAGAGGCATCCTTGTGCTATTCATTCTTTTTCAGACAAAACATGCAAAACATAGTTCTTCTGATACATAAAGTGTAACTATCAGTGACAAATGCCATTCCTATTATCTTCTTTTCATCTTACCTTCTAAATGGTCTATTCTATTTAATGACACCGAGTTACAAGTTCCTGGTATTCTTTGAATTGCTGTAAAACTGAGGAATCTCCATGTGTTCCGAGCAGCTTGCAATTAGCATACCCCTATCTTAGAAACAGATCAATTAAAAATACAGACATATTAAAGCACAGAATCTGGAAACCTGCATATGTTCATCTTGCACAGGTTTCAAATGCTAGGGTCAAATGATTCCTGGCTATCTTGTAAAAGCTTATAAATGTCACCATTCAGGTGGAGAACTTTAGAGAATTTTCATACTTTCTTGGCAAATATTATATTACTTCACACTTACCCTTTGTGCTGTTTTCATATGAAGAAGATGAGGAAAATATAATGAATTTTTTATAAGATTTGCTTTATATAATCACTCTTGGATTTTGTAATTAGGCTTATTGCCACAGCCCCACTAAAACTATGTGTCCTAGGTTACAATGTAAGATATGCCCAGGGTATGTATTCCATCACCATCTTCATGAGCTGTTGAAACCACGTGGGGCAGTGTTGCCCTTGTGCCCACCCTCTGGAATATCTTCTGTTCATGGGCCCATTCATGCTCTGCTGTATGACTCATGGGTAACTCCCTCCAGGAATTATCTCCGTTTAATGGGCAATCAAGGACCCACTGCATGACTCATAGAATTACATCATTCCATTGTGAGCTGCTCCACCCATGGGGAGGAGCCAAGCATTCCCACCTGGATATAATCTGGGATTTGGGACAGCATTGGGGGGTGCTTATCCACTGGATTCCCAGAGGACCAGTGCTTTCCAGAGGACCAGACCTTTCTATAGGATCCCTGCTTCAACAAGACCACTTCATCTGGACTGTTGCCATCCCCCTAACTAACAGGGTGTCAGGCTGTATTCTGACTCTGTCAGTGCTCTTTTGTACAGTTACACTTATTTTATTTTACTTTTTTTCCCTCCTATTAAATTGTATTACTGACTTGGAGGCTTTCACTGGTTTTGCTTTCAAGCCAGCACACTATGGAGATATGAAAATTTTAATCCAAACATCAGATGTATTTTGCTATGCATATTGTCTTATTTTGTGATGTTTTCTTCAAACCAAGGGCCTGCTGGAGAACCATTTCTGCCTTAATTCCTTTTTTTTTTCTTTCCCCTAAAAAGTGTAAGATGTAATGCTTTCACAGGAATGTAGACATTAAGAGTGGGTTTAAAAAAAGAAAATCCTGAAGTGGACAACAAAGTTTTCCTCTTCATATAGCTGTCAAGGCAGAGATAGGTCTCTGTTTTATCCCGATTCTCATTTAAACAAATATGAGCAGTAGCTGGGGGCTGGTTTCCATTTAAATAGCAAATTGTCTGCCAATAACAATCTTTTACAGGAACCAGATTTTTTCTATTTATATTAATCAATGTAATTCAATCACAAAATGTACTGCTAATGAGTAGACAGAGGACAATGGATTCCATAGATCTGAAGCATTTCTGGAAGTGGCAGTACAAAAGTAAAAAAAAATATTAATTATTCAGCTGTGTACAAGACTTGAAAACAATATTAGGTAACAACAAATTCAGCTCAGTGCCTTCACTTGCCTATCTAAGGGATGAATTTGGGGCAAAGGTTTGGATTTAGCTCCACATTTAGATACCTCTACTGTAAAGGCAGATGTTCATAGGTAAGGAAGCTAGCTGAAAACACTGTAGTCAGTGGATATTGAGGATAGCTGCATCACACCCACCACCCAAGCAAGTACAAAAATGAACTGGGAAGGATCTGCCCCTTTCTGTGTACAGCATCTGCAGCCAGGAGGGCTTCTTAGGGCACAGCAAACTCCTCACAACCTATATTTCATAGTCTCTTAGTCAAGAGTCAGTGAGGTTGGACTGAGCTGATGCAGATGTACACTTTAGGATGGGATGAGTCACCCTTTAGATTCCTTTGAAGGTTTTGAGTAGTTCTCCACTGATTATAGGGCTATAGTAGGTTCTTAAGCACCTCACACCTAGGAATGCATCTGCATAAAGATGCCTACATGTGTGCATCTAAAATCGATGCAATGACTCCAGATATGCATATATTTTCCCTCTAAATACAGAGAAAGCTTACCTCCTTTGTTTAGACTGGATATCTGATACATGACAGCCAATATGCTGAGTTGAACACTCTCAGCTTGACATATACTTCCCAGTTTAATGTAAGTTCCCTTTGTATCAGGCTTTTGTTTCTTGTAGAAACGAGAAACAACGTTATTATGCTATTCTCTAGAAAAAATATAGTGGAAATATTGTCTCCTACCAGGTAGAAGAACAAGCAAAGTTCAAAAATCCAGAAGCTGATTGAATCCTCATGTCTGTGCTGTTAGCGGGAGCCTAAATTTTTGGTTTAGAGATAAAGCTGGAAAAAAATTCTGTCCAAATGCCATTTATATACTTGTTAGCTCTAAGTTGATTTTCTAAATGTTCTTCTATAATAATCATAGTTCCACTGTTCTAGACAAAGAATAGATGTGTAATCAAATTTTCTTTTGATCATAATATAGCTATTACCAGAATTTTATTTATCACCTTCAGAAGAGTAGTCTGCTCCATGTGATTTTAACCACTGAAGATAATCAGGAAAACCTGGAAGATCTGTTATTTGACATCTTGATTTTAATTGCTCCTCACATACTGCATTTGCTCTCCCATAGTCCTGACCAACTAAGACTATTTTTATCTAGATGTTAAAAACTTGATGGAGTGCTGCTTCCTCAGAGGGTTTGGCAGCTGCAATTACTTAGACCTCAATGACTCTACAATCTGTTGTTTGCAAACAAGCAGTCTGAGTGGAAACATGCATTCTCCATACCTCACATATCTTGGTAAAATCATGCTGTTTTTCTTCGCAAACTTCAGCAATACTAATCTGATGCTTCATCTGCACTCTTCCCATGTCATAAATATTTTGACAACACCCTTTAGAGTATCTCAATCTCAAATCTCACTCAGCTTCTTCTGTCATTTACTGGCATGTTTGGTTCATTTGCTTAAAATGGGTAGCTTCTGTGCTTTCAATAACAGGAGTCATTAGAAAATACCAATATGACCAGAAAGCCCAGAGAAGACAAAGAAGGAACATGAAAGACCAGATGAAAGTAAATCAAAGAGACCTATGGAGACCATCCTTTCTTAGAAAATGAATTCAGGAGAAAAGTGGTTAAATTGAGAGGCAAAAAAAAAAATTTAAATTAGAGGTCTTTTAACTTGCAGGTTGCAATTGCCAAAAGATGCTCTTAAAAATGGTTTTCCATGGTATTTGTCTGTGTATCTGGTCCTCAATGCAGAGGTGATTTCCAATCCTTTTGAAAAGATAATTGCATTCTCCAGGCATCCTTTGAGAAAGATAACTAAAAGAATGAGATAGTTTGTCTTAGATATCCATTTGTTTAGTAAAATATTACATGTGTCCATGAAAGGAATCAGAATAATCATTAAGACAATGCTTCGTCAGCAAACAGGAGAAAAAACAGTAAGATCTTTACAGATCTTTACAAGAGTCTAAGGCTGACTGATGTGAGAGATGGTTTATACTACTACATAAGCAATGCTATGGTTTTGCTTCTTATTTCTGTTCACTGGCAGAACTGCCAGTGGCAGGCCAAAGGAAGAAAAGGAAAACCTACATAGAAATGATTCTCTGGGGACTTCAGCCATCCACTTTGCTAAGGAATAAATTTTCTGAGAGTACAAAATATTCCTGTTCCTTGTGGTATTACTGCAGATATTGATGGAGTTATAAGTCTTTGCTGTGTATCCACTTTCCAGTATGGGGATGTTGGTTTTGGTTTTTTCTGGGCACTGACAATGCACTTTGAATTTAGGGGAAAAAAAAAAAAAAAAACCACAAAAAGCAAGACAAACAAAAAATCAATAACAAAACCAAAATTTTTATTTACTGCTTGCTGAAAATGTAACAGAAGACTAGATTTTGTGCTCACTTCTATAGGGAAGTAAGTAAAAAAACCCCAAAGTGTTCCTCCCCTGCATTTTCTGCTGCAGTGATCAAGTTTCTGGGCAATGAAACACAAAATTTTGCAAGGTTTCCTACTGCTTATCCACTCTTAGAATGGGAAAGAGGGCACCATGCAGAACAGACAGAGCACTGGATCCATGCTTTGATTCCTCACCCTAAAACATGATCCAGTAAACCTCAGATTTATTTGCTATGCACTATATTTATTTCCTTTGCCTCTCTAATGAGGAGGAATTATGATTCTGTGCATCAAAGGGAATGACAGTAGCTCTGGGGCCATAGATTTGATGTTTTGCCTCTGCTTCATGTAATGCCTGAAGTATGAATCTGTTATTGCTTTGCCACAGCCAGATGTGCTGAAGGTGCAGTGTCTAGATCTGCCCACTTTCCGGAGCCATATTTAAATAATAACAATATCAAAAAGAAACAAATAAATTAAGAGCTGGTTATCATACATATGAATCAGTGAAGCTGGCTGTCACCTGCCGTCAGTAAGTTTTTTACCTTGATTGGAGAGTGACTGATTGCACTAATCCAGTTATGAAATTGTATCAGTATCCCCAAAGCAGGGAAAATCACAAATCAAAAAACAACCCCAAGTATATATAGGAAACTGCAACTATGAGATTTTTGAAGCTGGAATAAATGAAAATAGGTTACTGATAGAGGGGAAGCCTATGTGTTGACCTGCGCTTCCTAAATTTTAGACATGTATTAAAATTCACATATATGCATTACATTCACATATAGATTTGTAGGGCAAATTATCTGTAAGTATAAAATGTTTTCCTATCTCCAGTATAATGATTGAACAGATAATGATAGATTCCTGATCTTGAGGTGGGAAGACAAAAAGGGGTGATAAAATTGAGCACAGAGTAAATGTGTTATACTTGTAATTAATAATAAATATTGAAATCTAGAATTGTACTTAATATCACATTACAAATAAAACAATGCTGGTTGAAAGCAAAGAAAAAGTCAGCCATTGGTTTACTAAAAGCCAGGAACATGTCTTAAGAAATAAAGCAAGAAATTAAAAAAAAAAAAATTCCTTGACTTGCTTTCATTGCCTTCTTTTGTATTATAAAATAGATCTCAAATAAGCATTAACCCACTGCTAATACAGTTCTTGGCAGTGACTGCCATGTTTTGGATACATCATTCATACGTGTTACAGACTGGGACACACTGTAACATGACTTGTTATCAGTAATGCTAGAAAAGGCTTCTGCAAGCAAACTATGACTATCAAAATGATCTACCTCATTACAATCAATATTTCTATACTTAGATGTGAATCAATCTAATCTGTGCATTTTCTTTAACAACTAAATACAGAGAATTATATATTTTGAATCATAACAAAAAAGTTTGGCTCAAAAGAGTGTAAACTGATCTTTAGGATACAAAAATATCTCAGTTCATCTGCAAATCTGAATAAAGTACGTGGAACTGCAGTTCTGTGAGCCTGAACTCATTTTTAATGAGTCAAATAGCAACAGTGCAGCCTCCCATAGCTACCGTATTATTATTATGATCTGTTTTGCTATCTCTGAAGATGTGTTTCAACGGCACAAGCTACAACAAAGACCCAGTTCTGCTCCAGAACACATGCAACAACTAACATGAGCAAAGGGGCAAGACATGGGCAACCTTTCACTAAATCACTTGGGATAAAACACTGCAACAATAATCAAACCCCTGATCTCAGCCAGTGGGACCAGCAGAATGTCCCTCTGCATAGCAGCCTTCTCTTCTGTCCTGTTGGGAAAAGGAGGGAGCTGGTGAGGGAGCTTCCATGAAAGAACTTCACGAAGATGGGGATAAAGTTACTGACCCCCCCTCCCAGCCCAAGGGGAACTCTCTTGTCCATGCTTCTTCGCCATGTTTTGGAATTCTCACCACCACTGCTCTATGACAGTGATAAAGCTGAGCAGCTGCGACCTGCTGAGGATGCTGACCCTTCCCAACAGCACCACACTGTCCTGCCCTCTGCTCCTCAATGCACTCCTGGCTCATCCATCCACCCTGCTGAAGGAGAATTCCCACAACGGAGCTCTGCTCAAAGCAGTCCTCATGGGAATGATCCCTCTAAGGTATAAAAGAAACATTTACTGCTGGCATTGTGAAATGTAGCCAGGGAATATAAAGGAATGTAACAGAAACCACTGGGGCAGATTGAAGGATTTCACTAGAAAATATGAAAAAATTCTCAGAGTTTATACAAACAGCAAGAGCAGGTAAATGCTGCAACTTTGTGCAGTATAAACCTGTGAGTTTTTGACTTTCACTTAAAAGCAAAAAATATTGCCCAAAACTCTGCACCTGCTCGCCACACAGGCAGAGAAACATTTAGTCTCTGGAGTGCCATTACCACCACTATTGCTTTTCCTGGGAGCATGTGCCAGTCTGGGAAGAACACAGCACACAACAGTGGTTATTCAGCTTTTTCTATACATGTGCAAAATAAGACATTCATTTCACAAACCTATGCTGTGCCCTAATAAATACTACAGTTTGAAATTTTAGCAGTTACGCATGCAGAGGTTGGTTGAAGGAGATGCTTGATTATAGCGTTTTATCACTCAGCCAAACATCTAATGTTTAGCACGGTAGTTGGAGTGCTTCTTTTTATGTCATAACAAAGGTTGCCCTCAGATAGTAATTACAGCCTTCCTAATAAAAGGCAAGGCATTTTGAAACGCCTGAATAGTTCAGAAGCTAGAGATGAAGTTTGGAGAAGTTTGCCATCACTTTGCATTTGGCAGGTAGTTTGGTGCCTGAGTTGTACAGTAAAATGGCAGAGCTGCCTTGAAAGCCTTTCCTCAAAGCTGGAGACTTAAAAAATCATCAGCTGAGGAAAAAGAAAGGCTTCAGGATGACAAAAAACCACAGCAAAGTTAATGTTTCTGTAAAAATGTACAAAAGCAGTGTGATTAATTATTATATGATCTTTCAAAAGTGTAGAAAGGCATATGGTCATGAAGATGTAGAGCGGAGCACAAGCAGCAGAATATATTCAGAGCAAAGCTGCCCATGCTGAGTGCAGTGGTTAAGCATTCATAGCTTCACCCCTGGGTAATATGTGCCAATATGGGTTATATTTTCTAGTGACATTTCTGAATGCATCTTAAAGGGCCTCTCATGAACTGCTAATGATATATGTCTGTACTTTATGTACTTACAGCATAATAATAATCAGTTTGATTTAAATCATTTGGAGGGTTTATGCAGTTTAGGGTGCTAAATCACAATTACGCTTCTCTTTTGTCTTTGAAAATTCCAGGTCAATTTTACATCTGATCTCTTGGATTTCTCTTTTTCTCTTCTGATCTTCAAAACTACTTATCAGTCACCAGCAAACTCATTAGCAAATATCTTATTAATTGTGACAAATGGAACTGCTTGTTTTACCTTCGTAACTTACCAGGGATTCTCTTTTTATTTTAAACCCACAGTGGCATTAACAGTTCTGAGGCCTCAAACTTTATCATCTGCTTCAGAGTTGGAGAGGACTCTCCACATATAATTTTATTTTCAGTACATTGGTAAGTACAATTTTTTCCTAATTCTCTTAGTTGGGTAATAGCTCTATTTTTCTGCTGTCTCCTTTCCCTACAGAGATTGATTAAATATGCATTTTTGAACTGTATGTTCTGTATTAGCTCCTTTCTATTGCCATGGTTTTGTATCTACCTTTTTCTGGATTGCAGTTTTGTCTTCAAATTAAGGTGTCAGATTTTGACGTATTTCTGTGTGGATAAGTTTGATTTTCATTTTCTGTGGTGCCTAGGCACTGAAGCTACACCATGCAAAAAACTAGAGCTTCCAACCCTTTTTGAAAATATGCCTTCCCTCATGCACAGCCTCCATGTCTCCTGCTAAAGCTGTGCAGTTCTGCACTAAACTGATTAGCCCTTACAGCCTGATGCTACATTTCATGCTTAAATAAGCATTACTTTATTAATATGTGTGGTCACAGAGATAGTTTGACACCCTTCAGGATTTGATGGTTGCTTTTTCTTTGCTGTGAAGGTTGAAATAGTCACCCTTCTGGGGTTAGGTAGCAAATGAAAGGCATTTTCAAACACTTTGAACAAGTCAAGAATGTACCACGGGAAACATCCAAAGGGGAAGAATGAAGAGAGGAGGAACAGAGGCTGCCCCATCGGAAACAGCCTAAGATGAAGCCCTCTGGGGAGCAAGGCGCAACATTTTTCTTGTATATCCTGGGGGCAACAAGAGCTCTTGCATGTTCTCTCATCCATGAGAGCTGATGGCACGTGTTCCCATCTGCAAGACTTGGAGGGAAGGAGAGGAGAACAGCCACTATGCTGAATTTGTGACACCTGGGAGAACAGGGATAGACAGGGGCTGGGGAGCAGTGCAGCTGCAATAACTCATTCAGCTGGAGGGCTATGAAAGTAAAAATATGGAAAGCTTTAAAAACCACAAATCAGGCTTTGTCACTCTGATGACCTGAAAGCACCATGGTAAAAATCAGGACCTTTCCCATCTGGGAGGAGGATCTTGATTTTTTTGAGTGTTTCAAGATCTGAGTGCTGATTACAGGCTGCAGAAGGGAATTATCTCAAAGGAATAACCATAGGGAGCAGATCTTTAGGAAATGGAGGGGTGACACCATCAAAATTGCATTCTACACACAGGTTCTTGCTTTTAAGACAAGCAGTTCATCAAAAAAATCTGTGGCCGTGATGATGATATCTAATGCTTCTTTGCTTCCGGTTTGCTTTTATGGAACATGTAAGCTCCTTTTTCCAAGCTACAGCAGGGACTGTCTGCTCCTCCCCAAAAGTGTCCTTCAGCCAGTGCTCTCTCTGAAAAGCAGATCAGGATTTTTTTCAAAGGGTTTTCTCTGCCAGGGGTTTCTGTGCTCAGGACTGGGACAGCAGTGCTGTCTTCTCTGGTCTGTTCAGCCTCTGCACATCACACCTGCCCCCTGACCACCCATGGCTTTGTGCCAGCAGTGCTGGAGGCCCAGGGTCGTGGCAGGACCCACCAGAGTTTAAGTGCTCTTTGCAACCCTCTAAAACAGAGGACAGTAGGCATACAATTCACAAAAATTTAGGAGCAGCATGCACCATGTCACAAGAGGACCAGAAGGATGTTACACATATCACATAAGCTGCAAAGCTTCTGTAGGTAGAAGAGACTCTTTGGAGACTTTATTTATCCTCTATCCTCCAGACCATGCAGAACATACACAATTGCCCCCACTGACAAGACTCATGGTTTGGATTCAGGTCTGTGTTAGCATCAATGCACTTTGCAATTAAAATAGCGGGTTCTGACCCATCATGTGATTTTGTCATAAAACACGAAATGGGCTATATAAACCTTGCTTTGCTCTGGCAATAAATTCTGTGTTTCCACCAACTTGTCTTATACTCAGCTTTTCTTTTAATCCTGTGGTATTAGTACTGACAGCACAAACCACAGTATCCTCTTGTGCTTCTCTCTTTTTACACAGCTGTCTTTTTGAGTATCTAAGCCAATGATCTGAGGCAATATTGATGTTCCTTGAAAAACATTGAATGTACAGATAAGAAGGATTTTTTTTTTTTTTCAGAGATTAGACAAGTCGGCTGCAATTATAACTGGATGCTTTTAGCAAATAAGTGAGAAAATGTTTCCAGCAAATGTGGGGACCATTCACTTCCACCAACTGGACATTTCTACATGACAGAATGGAGGGTCAGGAAATCCACCATTTGGGCGTCATAAACACCCCAACATCAGCATCGGGGTGTTACAGCTGCTGCTGAGAAATGGCCCTGGAAGGTGCCTCAAAGCCAGACAAAACTTTTACCACACCATTTTCATGTCTTCCCTCTGCACATTACACAGATACAGATGTCATTACCCACTCAGGGATGTATAATAAAAATCGTAAACAAGAAAATGCACCCTTTAGAAAGTGAATCAAAATCTTGGGATAAAATAATTTAAAACTATTATTGTTTAATTTGGTTTCAGCAGACTGATGGTTTCCAAATACAGCTTTCCTGTTTTTATTGATTAATAACTGTCATTTTTAGAGCAGCTATGCCACAGCCTGTTGTATTAATCTGAAAGCCCAGTTTAAAGTCACATAAACATTTACCTGACTTTGTCCATTAGGATGCCTGTTGATGGCTAAATCTGAATGATACTGCTTTAAATTCTAAATATTTTCCACTACATTTTTGTGGGGATGCCTTAAGTTTGGAATATAAAACAAATTTACTGGAACTGAAATAAAAACAAACCCAGCAGTGGTTTGGAAAGTGTGTTTGTTCTGTTTGGAGGACTTTCAAATAAGATAAATTTCACTTGGTTTAGCCTTTGCATAGATTCTGTCCCTCTTCTTGGCATCCTTGCTCCAGTTATTAGGATATTCCAGTCATCCACAGCCTTCTCTCTCCTGGAGCCATGTACTGAGGACAAAAAATCTTGGAGCATCTAAAATAGCACGTGACTCTACGAAATAGAGCTGGAAAAGCTCTTGAGAATGTCAAATCCAAGTCCCTGCCTGCAGAAGGAGCATGTACCCCCAAATCCCTTCTGACAGAAACTGGTTCAAGATACTGCCTAAGCTCCAGCAGGGGAACACCAGTATCCCTAGCCAAACTGTTATCTTGTTTTGCTCTTCTTATCTGTGGGAAGTTTTTCCTAGTGCTTAGCCTACATCTCCCTTGCTGCAGTTTAAGCCCATTAAGAAGAATTATAAGCAAATGAAACACATCTCATATTTTATCCTCTAGAGGAGATAGCAATAAATTATTGGAAGCCGCTTTAGGGCTTCTCCATTACATATACATGATCCCAGCCTAGTTTAATATTCAAGAACCACTCCTGTTTCCCACAGCTAGTGTTTCTGGCTCTTGAAGTGCTGCTGCCTGCTGCACTCTCGAGGCACCTCTAGGAATCTAGAGGAGCCCATTGGAACTCAGTGGGAATAAGCAGGGCCCCTGGGCTCAGCTGGGGAGGTATTTAAGGCCACAGTGCCAAGCACACACAGAGGTCATTTTAAAAAAAGAAAGAAAGAAAAAAAAGAGTGGAACAGACAGCTGCACCTGCTCTCCCCATGGCTTCTCAGGGCTACAACTCCATACCACAGCCCAGGACCTGCAAACGTGACCTGATGACACAGGCTGTCTACTGCTCTTCTATCATACTGCACTCAGATTTTTTTTCTCCATTCCCAACATTGCCCTTTTCAGTCTTTTCTTTGGCCTCCCTCTCCCTCAGCAGTACAGGAGAAGCTGGTGGTGCTGGGGAAGCCCTTGGCAGGAGAATTTCTGCTGGTCTCTGCAAGAGACGTATCCCTGCTGGCTCCAAGCTTGCATGCTGTGAATGCGCCTTCTTGCCCCCAAACCACCCCACAAAATGTCACCACTGACATTTTTCAATGGGATCAAGCTGTAGCTTTCACTACAGTTCCCACAATGAGGAAACGAGCAGATACCTAACCTGATTAAAAACAAATCACCAGGCAAAAATCAGAAACAAATTCCCTCATTACAAAAGCCTTGAGTCAGGCTGACTGCTTTGGGATGACTAATTGCGGTGTCTTAGCACAGATACATGGCTCCAGGGTGGTCCAGGAAACAGGATCCCATGAAGGAGCTAAGAAGGAGAGTAAAATAAACTGCTGCCAAGCTGACAGCAAATAGGGAGCCAGGGGTGTGCAAACCAGGCCCAAGATGTGAATTCCTGGCTGGTCCTAAAGATTCAAAGCCACCCTTTTTACATCTCCCCCCACCCATGTGTGAAGGTATTCTGCAGTGGCACCACTGACTGCCTGGGTGTAACAGCTCCACAGACAGCACTCCCATGGGAAGTTAATAAATTCAGCTGACTCTTCCCCTGGAAGAGAGTTAGACCTGAGGAATGAGACAACTAACGCTTTCAGAGGTGATGGGACAAGAAGCTCAAAAGGCAACAAATAGGCAGTGCCCCGCTGAGCATTTTGCTGCTGGTGTGAATTACACCTGAAGTGCCCTGAGCTTCGGCAATTCCCCTCTTCACTCCTGCATAAAAAATTAAAGCAAAGACCCAGACACAGGCAGCCTTTGCTCCTCTTTTCTGGGGTCTTCAGCATTTCTAGATAACCAACATCAGCCCAGTATGATTCTCCACTGTCTGTCTTGGTCTTGGAGTAACACTGTTTTGAGTTGAGGACTCAGACACCCAGTAAGTCCAAACCCCTATGAAAGAAATTAGTTTGACTATTGTGCATGACATAGTAAATGCTCCTCAGATTGTCTCACTCATATATTAAGATTATAAAAAATAGTATTAATTTTAACTCTACCATTATGCTGCATTTATTGAGGATCTGGGACTTGTAGAACACTTTTTGTTCCGTTTATTCCCATTTTCTCATTAAAAATTGAAACCAGGCTGCACACTAGAATTAAGTGTGTTGCTCTGAAAGGCAAATACTGCTATCTCTTCTGGCAATGACAAAATTCCCATTACTTTTATTGGCACGGGACTAAGCCCTATAGCTAAAAGTAGCTCTGTGAGTGACAGAACCATTGCATTCAAAATGAAATGCTGCTCCTAATGCAGAGCTGAATTTCTTACTTGGCTGTCATTTGTGAAAAATAATAATGATCTTTGCAGATACCATCTGTGTAGGGTCTGCCTTCCTTCCAAAACCTTTTGTGACTTAGATTGCTTGGTCACCACCACAGAAATCCCAATAAGCCAGAAGTGCTACATCCAAGCCACAGGAGGTGGGCATAAGGTCAGCCTCAAGTTTGGGTGCCAAGGGGATGATATTTGAAGGACTCGTCTTACCAGCAGTCCTAGGACACAAACTTCTTTTAAATTACAAGATGGGAAGATGTACAGTGCATTTTCTTGTTATCTCATGCTCTTTTTCCTAGGAAATCAGCTTCACCTGTGCAGCTTAATCTTGAAAAGAAACATGATGTTTTCTTTCCAGATAAACTGTTAGATCAGTTCAGAAAAAAAAAAAGTCATCATTCTGTGACAACTCTTATGAGTCTATCATGTACCTGTAATTTAGTGTCTCTTTGAAAGGACCCAGATGATAAAATACAGAGATGGCAGAAGAGCGTCAGCTCGCATTTCCAAAGAAAAGTTTGGGGAAAAAACCTCTAAAATACAAATAAAATCTAAATTTAAAAAGTAGGACTAAACTATCTAAAAATAATTTTAATGTATTTTTAAAATAAAATCTCTGGAATTTGGAGGTGCAGGTGTGCTTTCTGAAGCTTGTAAATCATTGTTATCTAAATATAATAGTCATGGCATTCTTGTCAGTAACACCAACTCTTTGTTCTCCACTGATATCTGCATGTGTTCCCCCTAGGAAATGTGTTAAAAGTAGCGATCCAAAGGTTTCTGTTAAGTGCTGGACTTAGTTGTGATAGAACAGCTGACTGCACAGAAAATCCTGGGCAACAAAGCCTACTCCTTTGGAAGCTGACACCTTGGTACAGCCATTTTTATGTCCTTTCTGCTAAGCTTTTTGATGCCATAGCTCTTCAACCATGAATTGTCAGACCCTCTTCAACACACCATAACACTGTGAAATTCCACCACAGTCCTCCTGCAAAGCTAAACCCAGGGAAACAACTCTCCCTTTCTTTCCTGACTAGGGGCATTGCTTGGGCCCCAGACTAACCTGCAGACTAAGACTAGGCAGCCAAACTTAGAGCCAGCACCTCAGCCCTGTTTGCAAGCTTGTTTATGCCACAAACCTGTGCAAAGCACTGCTTGAAATCTACTGGTAAGGTCAAGTGCCGGAGAATGTTTTCAAATGTCTAATTATCTCATTTAAACCGCTTTCTGAAATACTTTATTTCTAAATTATGAAGAGGTTTAATAACAGCTTTCAGCTTCATTAACTCCTATGTATACCTGGAGTTAGAAAACCCACAAAAATCTTAATTGCCCAGCAGTGTTGTCTGACATAGGGTAAGGTTTACACTGATGTTAAAACCTTTATGAGCAAGTGGATTTTTACATGATGTCAACATCTAGTTTGTGGAAACATAGAAAACTAATCCCATGTCGTATCCTTCTTTCTCTGAAAAATTTCACAGAGCAGCAATTTGGCTGAAGAGTGCAGCAATGCATTCAGCTAGAACAGAAACTTTGAAAACTGTGTGAAAATGGCACCTTGACAGTATTTCCCAAGTATCTATCCAAGGTCAGAATTTAACATAATAGGCTTATTTTGTTAACTAACATCTCTTCTTCTGATGTGAAAACAGCATGAGATGAGTTCTAAAACACAGCAGCTTAAGTGATGGCTGCTATGCACCTGGCTTCCAAATCTTTCTTCTTGCTGCCCAACAGCCCTGCATTTTGAGATGTTCAGCACAATTTGGGTTACTTCTCAAATGGTCTGTTTTACATGCAAAACTCTGAACTTTCCATATTCAAAAGCCTCGCTCCAGTCAACATGCATTTGGGGTGTGTGAGGAATGGAGAATGAGCAAATAATATACTGCCAATTGTCATTTAGCAAATCTGACCGATCCATTTAAGAACAGGGGTGACTTCCAAGGACACCCAGCACAGTGTTAATGTTGAATTTTTGAGACATTCTCTTTGAAAAGAAAATAGAGATAAAAGTAACAAGATGTCAAAACACGTGAATTGTGAATTACCCTTTAATATTCCAGTGAAGAGACATATGCATAAAGACCAGAGTGCCTTGCTGCTAAAAATAACTTCTTGTTTTTAATGCTGATCTGCAGCTGTAATGAGAGTGTTCAGCATTTTTCAAGTTATAAATTTTTAAATCTAGAAGATTGTGTCAGCGTGAAAGAAGAAAAACTCACTCTGACTTTTAGACAAAATGTAATTATTTTTCCACCTCTGATTTTGGAAACAAATTCTATCCTCCAAACAAAGGCAGACCAAAGGCAAGCTATCACCTTGCTGTTAAGCAAAGCATGAAATCACAGAGCAATGAAGAGAGTCCCTGGGAGATAAGAAATACTCAGTGTCAGGACCACTTCAAAGAGTGTAGGATCATCATCCTGCTCTATTGTACAAGTGGCTTTTTACACGCAAATCTGCCAAAATCAAATTAATATTTGTGAGCTTAACTGTGATCCTTTCTCCTTTGTTTAATAAAGGATTAATTCCATCAAAGCTGAAGGAATTAGTAGCATGTGACTGACCCCAGAATAAGGCTTCATACATGGTTTGGATGACTTTGATTTTCTGGGAGGGGTCTGTCAAGCCTGCTCTCCCAAAGCTTTCTCTTCTTCCATGGAATCCCCCGCAACATTCAAAGGGGGCTTAAACTGAATTTACAAATGGGTATCAACGGGAAAAAGCATTTACACTTGGATTCTGTGGGAGAAACAACATCTCCACTCAGGAGCAAAGAATATAGCAACGTCGTATTTCTAACAGGTCATTGCCATTTCAGCAAAGTTTTCAGTGCAATTTGGCTCAGTGTCCAAATATGTTTGTCACTGATAAGAAGCATGTTCCAAAAGTTTGGAAAAAAATATGTTAGATAATGAAAAACAAGAGAAGAATACAACAATATACGGGAAAAGGGAACTGTGATATCTTGTTTGAATGACAAGCAAACTTTCTGTGCCTTCAGAAAAAAGAGAAAAAAGGGTTTTGTGACTGAGAGGCATTTCAAAGGAGCTGTCACAGCTCAAAATCCTAGCAAAGGCAAGCCATAGGTCTCTGGTACAGCAGTCAAGGCAACCTTTATATCTTTATCTCACTAGTTACAGCGAGATAAAAAAAAAGTACCTTGTATCTGCAAAGGCTGCATGTTAACATTACTATCTTAATGTCAAAGAACATCTTGGTTTTTTCCATAAGAATAGTTGTGAGATTAAGCATTCTCTCAGATTATCCAGCTACATTATTTTTATAGGCTGAGAATATACCAAGCAGATACTTCAGAACATAAATTTTGGCTGCAGGTTAGGGATGAAGTGGGGGTTTTGTGGCAAGTTCATATTTGTACGGTTCTTGTCCTATCTTCTCCAGCACACAGCAACGCTTAACAGCCTTAAAAAAAGATGAAAAACTTCACTGTCTTGCCAGATAACTCTTTTATTTTTTCTGTTCTTTTTTCTTCACACCCCACCACTTTTCCAGCACCCATGCAATAGGTGTGTAAATAAACACCATGACAAAATGGCATTTGTACCCAGGCCTGAAGAATTTCCATTGATCGACATAATTATTGTCTTGGGTTATGTAACCAAAAACTGTGTATTCTATTTCATCTGTTGAAAGCAGTTGGGGAGATATTTTTCTTTATCTCTTGTAACTCCAGGGGAGAGGGGGGCAGATGCCTTCTGATAATAGGCCAGCTGTTAAAACCAGGTGGGACAGTGTTTCTTATCTCTTTCACCAGTTCTCCACCCTTGGGGGATATCTGCTGTTAATGAGCCGTTCCTACCTAGATAAACACTGAGACATAGGAACACCAGATAGCCAGTCTTCACTGGATCCCAGAGGAAGACTGGNATATGCATAATATTGACTAGATTTAATTCTAGAGCATAGTGATCTTAGAAAAATAAGCCCCCTTGTTATCCATATGACCAGTTCAAGATGAGCACAGAACCACAGAATCACTGCATGGCTGAAGTTGGAAGGGATGTCTGGAGTGCAACCGGTCAAACCCCTCAGTGTTTCTTATCTCTTTCACCAGTTCTCCACCCTTGGGGGATATCTGCTGTTAATGAGCCGTTCCTACCTAGATAAACACTGAGACATAGGAACACCAGANATGTCTGGAGTGCAACCGGTCAAACCCCTCTGCTCAAGCAGGACCACACAGAGACAGTTGCCCAGGACCATGTCCAGATGGCTTTTGATTATCACTAGGATGGAGACCCCATGACTTCCTTGTGCAACTTGTGCCAGGGCTGGGTCACCCTCTCAGCCATGTTGGGTAGCTCATTCTGGAAAAGAAAATATTGGCCCTATGGTCAAAGGACTTCTGCTTCCAAAACTCCAGGAATCATAATAGTTGTAATGGATTTTTTATGACAAATGGGACATATTCCTAGTGTCTGCTGGGAATTATGGATCTGCAGGGAACAAACTGATTATCAAATACCTTTATCTATGGAAATGAGTGAAATTTTTATCCAGTATTGTTAGTCCATGGCTGTTACAACGCAAAACTCATAGTTGTCCTATGGAGTTTCAAATACCTGAAAGTTCAGGCAATTGAACTCACCCGAGGACTATTTTGACTACAAAGGCTGCTTAGGAACTTCAGATTCCTGTCGCTACCAATACACAGGCACATAAATATGTTCACCTCAGTCTTGAACTGAATCCAATCCCATCTCTGTTTACTTCTAAATAGATTGTTGTTATTTTTATTACTATCATCATCATTGTCACTATCCTTTATTATTAATTACTCTGCACCTGAGTGGCATTTCTAGCAGTGTCATAAAAATAAAAAGCTACTGTTGACAGCTTTTAAGGGAAACACAAATTTAGAGTTCCAGCTCTTTTACCTTTGGTTGCAATTGAACGAGGAGCTTCAGGAAAGTTCAGAAACATACCATTTGTGATGGTATGTTTTCTAGACGCAAGATTAGAGTAAACTAGTCTGTAACCAAGGTAGTTGTTAGCTTAGGTGATCCCTGGCACATGTTACTAATTACAGTAGGTGAAATTGGCTGAAGTCTCCATTGCTACACAGACCCATTCTGGCTTCTATAGAGCATTCCCTGGGACAGGCAATTCAACATTAAATGCTCCTGCATCTAATTTGTTATTGGATCTAGACACTAATGGCAAAACCATTGTGGATGACTATGTTATTCTGTCATGCCACTTTACAGAGATTTACATGGACCTGTTGGACCAGCTCCAGAGGATGGTCACCAAGATGATTAGGGAGGTGGAGCACTTTCTGTACAAGGAAAGGCTGAGTGAATTAAGTTTGCTTAGCCTGGAAAAGAACAGGCTTCAGGGTGACCTAATTGCAGTCTTCCAGCCCCTGAAGGGAGCCCACAAGAAAGATGGAGAGAGATTGTTTGGGCACGTAACGACAGGTCAAGGGAGGGAATGGCTTCAGACTGAAAGAGTCGAGGTTTAGATTGGATATTGGGAAAAAAAATCTTTATTGGGAGGCTTTGAAACAGATTGCCAGGAGAAGTTGTGGATGTCCTGTTCCTGAAGTGTTCAAGGCTAGACTGTATGGGGCTTTGAGCAACCTGGTCTAATGGAAGGTGTCCCTGTCCAGGGCAGGGGGGTTGGAATTGAACAATCTTTTAAAAGTTCATTCCCACACAGGCCATTCTATGATTTGATGATTACAGGATACTGACCCTACTGTCTGCTGGGAAGCAGCATGGCATGTGCCACAGTTTAGTGAAGAACTAAAGCACAGGGTCCATGACCTGCCCTGCCTGAGGGACATAAAGAACTCTGTAGCCACTGATATGGTGACAATTCTTGA
>WBMY01006136.1:350376-390083 GCA_013397315.1 Donacobius atricapilla | reverse complement strand
CCCTTATGTAGTCATATAAAAAGCTACATTTTGGGAAGCTCACATGATGCAGTGTCGGGTGGGCTGCGTTAGTGGAGCTGGGAGCCACAAACAGACTGTGTCTCTTGTGGAAAGTTACCAGAAGAATCAGGAGGGACTTGTCTCTCTCAAAAGACTGAATGAAAGACTATTTTATTAAGTGATGCTGACTTAAGAGTTCTGATGTTTTATCCCTTTGCATTGTTTTTCGTGGAAAAGTAGATTGTTGCTAGGGAGGAAGAGGGGTTGTTTTTGAGAGGGTTTCGTAGTTGGTTTTTGTTTGTTTACCTTTAGTGTATGTTAATAAATCTAACTGTTTCTATTTTTGAATTGAACCTGTTTTGCTTTTCTTTTAATCCTATTCCACTAAAATGAAAATTAGGCGAATATGATAACCACTACATATTTTTGGTGTTTCCGCCCGGTTTTTGAATTTTAACCCATTACACCAGCCCTATCTGCAAGACTGACCACCAACACATGGACCACCCCTCCCATACTCCTCAGGGCTGCTGTCTCTCCAGGGCTGTGCTTGCTGCAGTCACGGGGCACTGGGGAGCTGCCTTGGACATTTATTACAAGGGAAGAAGAATGAGATCTAATGAACCAAAACTTAGGATACAACAGCTAATAACTTGCAAACACGACAATGACATTTTGTTCCTGTTATGGAGCCTTGAAGATCATCTATTTCTTTATTTTTAATGTGTGTATTTTGTACTTTGTGTTTCTCTCTCAGAGGTGATTTAAATCTCAGCAGGTATTTCCCTTTAATAAAGTGGTATTGAAATCTCCTCAAACCACTTAGCAAAGTTTCTGGCTACAGATATTTAGGGACTGTGATCTTTATGTTCCTGTGTCATCCCCTCAGAACAAGATGTTTGATCATCCACAATTGTAGCTTTTTGTCTTCCTAATTTTTCCTCTAGCCTAATGGGAGGTTGCAGGAGTCTCTGAAGGAGCACATGCAGCAGGGAGAAGTGAAGTGCTTTGTTGGTAGATCAGGCAGAGAGCACTCAAGTGCATCTCCATCCATGGTGGTCTCCACAGTGTCATTTATGTGCCTGACCATTGCCAGCACTACTGACTGGCACCAGCTGTACTTGATGCAGAGGGTAAGTGTTACATACCTGAATTATATGCCTAAAGTTGCACAGATGCTTAAAGATCTTCTGTACCAGAACCTCTCCCTCGAGGGCTCAGTGGCACATGCTGAGCCCTTCAGTGAAAGAACCAGTTCAGGAAAGTCCTGTTCAAACCCCCGCTGTGGAGTCATGCCTACTCCTTTCATCAGAGGTTGCCTCTTTGCTTACAATGACCCAACATCTGTGTGATCATGCTGTAACTCAGATTTCTGAAACTTTCCAGTTCTTCACAAGTGCTTCTGGGGGTGACATCACTTCACAGATGTGGGCTGTGCAAAAACCAGACATTTCTTAATGCAGCCACCCAAATCCCAGGGATTTTGCCTGTGCTGAAACTTAAGCTCATTGTCTTTAGTCAGGGGCAAGAAACAGCAGTTGCAAGGAGAGATCCAGCCCTGTGCCTCTGGATGATCAGTCTCTGGAGATGCTTGCTTCTCCCCACCAACATATCCAGAATGACTGTTGCACACTGATATTGGAACAAGGCTGGGTGAGATAAAGTCCACTTAGATGTTTTTGCACAGGGCACAGAGAATGGAGCTGTATCCAGTAACAGACATGAGCCATTCAGACTGACGCGGGTGTAATTCCTTCCTCAGGTGTTGTCATGTCACGCTCAGCTTTGATGGCACAAGTCTCAGCTGGAGCTCTACAGCCATAAAATATGCTGGCTGAAGCAAACGGGGCCTATGCCTGGGAAAGGGGTCTCTGGCAATAATGCAGTGCAGCAGGTGTGTGTCTGTCTGCTGCCTCTGGGTGCCTCTCTTTCAGATGAAGGGACACAACCATAGGAGTGACTTTTCAGCCGAGAATGTCCTGATACTCACAAATTGTTCCACATCACAACAAGGAACAACAATTTCCCAAGGAAAAAAAAAGAACAAAATATATCTGGGGTCAGTGGAAAAAATCTATTCTAAATATATTCCTTTGAATTTTACATGGCAGGGAAAATGTTACACACTTAACAGGAAATATAGTTCTGTTATTACAATGAATATTTCTTTCTAGTAGTCAAGATTGCAGTCTAATATCCTAATACGCTAATAAAGTTGCAATGAAATGTTTTGGCTTCTCCTCAAGGAAAGTTTTAGAGAAATCAATTTGTTCCCATAAAACACTTTTTCAATTAAACAGTATTTTTCATCACAAGATTGTTCTTTGAGAATTTTGACGTAGCTTTAGTTATGACAAGAAACATGCATAGATTACAGATGCTTCTGGTCTGAATTTGTCTCCTCATATTTCCTGTACCGTGCTGGATGTGCAGATAAATTCTTTTTTCTCAATATAAAATAAGGAAGGAAAAAATTCAGATTAAGAAAGATTATTTTAATCTTAGAACTGTTAGGAAATAGATTGATGTGTTGTCAGAGTGAAAAAGAGACCCAGAAAGTGAAAGCTAAGGCTGAAAATGTCAGACTTAAAATAAATATAGCCAGGCAAGTTGAATTTCAAATTGTTCCATAATATTACAGTGACACTCTGAGCAATAATTAAGTTCTCTATTGTTTGCATTCCATGAAGAATCTTTTAATATTCTGCAATTTATCATTCTAAAACCGCATAGCAATATAATCCTCTCCATTCTAAATAGAGATGTAATTGTTAAAAATAGGGTAAAATGCATCAGAAATTCACCACAAACTACTAGCATAATTTTTCTTGGGACATGATTTGGTGATTTGTGATGAGACATTGAGATTAGTTCATTAAGAGACAAAATCTGAAGGGATTACTAAGCAGTGAGCAGAACAGAGATGCTCAGGGCCCTCCCTGATGAGGCTTAGGGTCTCTTTGCTGCATCTCCTTTGGACATGGGCTCAAGGTCTGTTCGCGGCTAGACTGGCAGATGACTGTGTTTATTTTAGGGGGTTATCCCCACTGAAGCACTTCCTGGTGTAGATAAGAGCAGAACTGAAGCCTTGCAGCAGCCCATGAACCAGCTACATGTTGCAGCAACTCATGGTTTGTGCACAGGTGAGATCAGTGATTCTCCACCACTCTGAGGCACTGGGATGGAGTTGCCCTTACTCAAGTTTGGACACTTAAAGATTCAAGTTTTAAATTCTAAGTTTGCCCCAAAGCTTACAACTTTCCTACGTCTTAGGACTCCTCCTATGTAAAGTGACATAATTCTTCAAAAAAAGTGATGCTTAAGTTAAACAGCTGCTGACAGTTCCCAATTCAGTTGTTCTGGACCAAGAGAGAATGTCATCATCTCTAAGGCAAGCCATTCTCCCACTGCTAAAATTTATTCTCTCCTAATGCATGCCCTGTTAAGGCATGTCATTTTAAGCCTTCTCGAAGAAGCAAGTCTCTTTTGTCCGTCCTCCTGCTGAGCTTCATCAGTTTTGGCTGTAGAGACCTCCTGGTAGGTTTTGTCACTGCTCACCATAAGGTGCCCCTTCCATCAGGAGGCTCCTTTCAAGCTGTTCTTCTAGGATGTGGGAAGTCTAGATATGAAAACCTTTTAGCTGAGAACTAAGTGCAGCATCTGCAGCATGGGCAAGTGAACAAGCACATGATGACAAGTATCCCAGAAAAAGGCAGAGAAAAAGCGTGAAGATATCAAAACCATGAGAAGCTGCTAACTCCCAGATGTAAAAGATGCAAGCAATCCACTAATGCACAAGGCAGGGGCATCTCTCTCATTCCCACAGCATTATTTCTTCCTCAGAAAGTGGAGGCATGCAGGCAGTTGCCTACCACCCTATTTCACACCCTGGAGAGCTGAGCCAGAGGTTCTTAAACACGGCCAAAAGCTGAGGGACTCCTGTCCTCAGGAAGGGCCCCCTTGTGAAGGCTGATGCCTGAACAGCGAATGCACAGCAGAAAGGAGAGCCACAATGCTGCCCTCACACAGCACCTACTCATGTGTCCTCTCCTGGGCGTGAAATGCTCTGTGAGCCAATTCCAATGAGTATCTCAAGAGACATGGCCTTCAGAAAGGACCTGTGTGTGGAGAGTGGTAGAAGAAGGAAATCATATGGTAATGAGTGATAGGAAACCAAAACAGGCAGCTGCCAAAATCTGAAATATCTATAAACACTGACTATGGAGACATGGTTAAGATAAAACATAATGTTTCAACATAGGGTTCAGCAAGTAAGACAAGAACCTTTGTTTGCTTTCTTGAGGAAAACATAAAAAACTGAACTTCTCATAAAGAATTAGCAAATAATTACTTTGCCTTATTACCCAGTCACCTTCCTCTTCCCCTCAGCCCTCATGAGTCATCACTCATCCCAGCGCCAGTGTCACAGATCTGCTAATGGAAACCACATTCTGCTGGTGGTGCTAAGGACCAAGTTTTCCTCTGCATAGGAAGAGCAGGGAATGAGCAAACAGTTCCAAGGACCCCTGTCTTCCCTCCTTGGCCCTGTTCTGGCATGGGGAAAGAAATGAGCTGTGTGCAGGCAGACATACTGAGGGCAGCAGCTATCCAGGGGGGCTGCAATGCCAGGATGCAGGAAAACCAGAGAAAGGCAGTTAACATTAAAGAAACTGTATGAGGACTAGGGTATTTTTCCTCTAAATTCCCCACATCTTGACTCTTTGGGCACTATATTTCCAAACTCACATACTCATCTATAAATAATTTTCCTAAATTCTAGACTTTTTTTTTTTTTTCAGGAGGAAATTTACCGTTGTAGGAAAAAAAATGCTCCTAGGATTTTGGGTTCTTTTTTTTAAATTCCACAGAAGTTACCAGAGATAGTAATTAATGAGACATGAGACTCTGATAATTATTACTATCCTTTCTCATTATTGTGTCTTAAAATAAGAGGTTTGCTCATATATGTTATAAATCCTCAGCTGTTCCTACCCAACCATTCAATTTAAGGACATAAGCACCACAGGTGGGTAAGATACAATTTCCCGTTGTATATTTGTACTACCACAGGTTTCTGAATCTCAGCAGTATCAGAAAGCAAACTATTCTACCCTTTTCAAAAGCTGATTTATTACTGTCTCAGAAAGAGAAGCAGTATTGTTAAAAATGCACAGTAATTTGCTGCTCTTAAAATCAATCAAGCACAGCCAGCACTGGCTGCTATATTGACAGGATAAAAACACGAGCCTGCCCACTGCACCGGCTCCAGCACTGCTGGCTGTGATCTCATCAGGCTGGAGACAAGAGTGAACATTGCCAGCCATGCCCCCACAGAGTTTGCAAAGATCCAACTAAGAGTAACTCGGAGGCAAGCAGAGAAGTATTTAACATTTCTTTAATATCCTTCGGAGGTGCACAGATGAACTGGAGGTTGAAACCCTGCAAAAAATGGGCAGCTGGGAGCTGTTAAGATGAGAAGAGATTGACTTCAAGGGACCAAAGAAATTTTTTTTGCTTTGAGTGACTTACAGAAGGAGATGGGAGAAGGAAGGTTTCCTGCTCTTCTTGTTTATCCCAGGGGAAAGGGGTTGAGCCAGTGCTGTGCAGCACTGTCTTCAGGGTCACAGATACCACACTTCCAGTACCTCTTAATTGCAACAGGACAACTGAATGAAGGAACCCCCTTCCTCATGGCTTTCTGCAGATGAGAATACTGAGTTCTGTGAGTGGGAACAGTCACTTGGTATCTACCATAGGTCACAACTGCTGTTAGCCCTTGAGCCAACGCTGTAGAGTCACATCCCCTAAGTGAAATGCTCTTGGATGTGTAATGGGTTAAAATTCACAACCAGGCAGAAACACCAAAAAAGGTAGTGGTTATCACATTCACAGAATTTGTCCTGTAAAACGTAGTGTGGGGATCTGTTCTTCTCTTACTATGGAATAGGATTAGAGGCAAAACAGGCTCAACTTAAAAATAGAAACAGTTAGATTTATTAACATACACTAAAGGGTAAACAAAAAAAAAACAACAACCATGAAACCTTTTTAAAGACACCCCCCTCCTCCTTAGTAACAATCTACTTTTCCACGAAAACAATGTAAAGAGACAGAAAATCAGAACTCTTAAGTCAGTAGCANTTCTTCTCTCTTTGAGGAGAGGTAGAGTTTAAATCAGTCTCATTCGGTGTTAAGAAAGAGTTAATGTTCAGGAACCTGCCCGGGCATGCACACGCCACGTGGTCTCAGCCACAGCCGCGGCATCTCTGAAAGCCTCAGATCCACGAGCTGTAGAAAAAGCTTAGAAACGGCAGCCCGGGTCTTCTGTCCTTTTCCACCCCTCGGTCTTATGGGGTGCGTTTTTAACCCAGCCTGGGCTCGGTGCTGCTCTCCGGGGACCCGGGTACCCGGGGGAGGGGGCCGGGGCCATCTCCCTCAGCGGCGTTCTCTCGCTCTCCTCCCCGGCTGCCGGCAGCTGCCAGGCTCAGAGACCCAGCTCAGCTCGGCTCTGCTCCCGCAGGGCCAGCCTCAGCATGGCCGCCCCCAGCCCGACTCCCGGGGCCGGCGGGCCCTGGGCCTGGGCCTCTCCCGGCCCGGCCGCCCTGGCACCTCGGCCAGGTCCGTCGAAAGGGAAGGAATCTCCCAAGGTTCCTGTATTCAAGCGGTGTGTCCCCAGGGGTGTACACTTTTTACCTGATTGGCCAACTTGGCTGTCAGTTCCAAAGGAGATCACCGATTGGTTTTTCTACCATTTATGCCAAACCAATACAGAATGACAGGCCAAAAATATTAAGATCCTTTTAACTAGGACAACCTGCCAACTGTGACACACTACTGAGTGCTGTGTTTCACGTTTCATGGTTGTCTTCTATACTGATGAACTAAACAATGCCAGAGCCCCTCTTCTACGCAAAAGGCCAACAGATACAATTGGCCGGCATCCATATTGTCAAAAACAAAGGTGTTTGACCACATCCCAGCTGTCTACTGGGATAAGTCTCTCTGGCTCATGGCTCTTTTTAGATCATGCCCAGGAATCCTTTGCGAGAGTTCTAGTTGGTCTGGGATTAAATCACACCATGTTTTTCTCTGCAAACCCATAAAAGTTCAGTCTTAATGGCCTGTGCCTACTCAATTGAATAGTCTAGAGGTAGCCTCCTATAATGCAGATAGTCAATATCAATAGTGCATCTGTGAAATTTTCATGTTTAGCAGAGAACTGAGTTCAAATTACTAAGAACTACTCTGGTAAGGGATCATTTACTGGTTTAGAAGGTTGTAAAATTTCCAAAATATAGAATGCAAGACCATCATGTTCACTTCATATTTTCAGTGTGAGCCTCATCAGATCTGTAGCAGTTATCCTATGCTTTACTCTAAAATGAGTTTATAGTGAAGTAAGGGTCTTGAAGTCATCTTTCTACATTGTGAGAAGCCACTCAACACAGGGATTCTGCACAAATGATCAAAACTCGCTACTGAGGGTTTTTTATTCATTCTAAGGACAAAAATCTCATATGGCAGCATTCCTCAAGGGTAGGGAAAAATGAAAAGGAAGAGTAGATTTTAAATATTTTTGTGCATCCTCAAGGAAATTTTAAAATATAGAAAATTTAAGGAAGGCATATTGTTGATTTTTTTTCCCTTGGTTTAGGTGTTTGTTGAAATTCTAGTAGTTACTGGTTAATGCATAATGTTCTCTGCATACAAAATTACTGTGGTGATGTCTGTGGCATAGAAACTGAGATAAGGAAAATGAATTTGAGGCTGTGGCAGATTGAAAGGTCTGTTGTTCTACTATGATATCTTTTCTAACCTAAGTATTGTAACCATGATATTCTTGCTATAGGGATAACATTATCCATCCTTCAATAAATCCATATGATAGTTAAAAACCTTCAGGGCAGATATACTTCCCAGTACAGCTCCAGGTTTTAGAATATTTGTGTATAATAATGTTTAGGGGTGAATTATGAACAAAATACCTAATCAGTGTCACAACTTCATTTGTACTACTACCTCAGAACAATCTCCCAAAAGCAGACATCTTCATTTTAACTATAGAAGACATTTCTCTAAGCTGCAGCAACTTGAATGCATCTCATTCATCTTTGTACTCCTGATTAACTGAGTCTAGACTACCAGTCAGGGGGTGGGGGAGAATCTGCCTCATGCAATTATCTGTGTTTAAAAAGTGAGTGTAGACTAAACAGCAAAAAAAGGGCTCTTACTCAGTCTGTGCAATAAGGGGCAATCACATTTGTGATTCGAGTCTCTTGTCTCTAACTTCAGGAGTCAGCTTTGCCATTACTGTTACCAGAGAGCCCAGTGGAAATATTTTGAGTATACCCCACTTCTCCTTCACTTTATGCTGCATTGGATCCCCCCAAAATAAGTATTCTTAATATGATCAGATACTAAATGAGGTTTCAGGTTTTGTCCATGCAAAAATCTTGTCCATGTAAAAACTCTTGTTAAAATTAGCTGGCATTAGAGCCAGCTGATTTTAACAAGTGTTTATAAGGGGCTTGACTCAACTCCACTACGTTAGCTCCAGCTAATGATGGATGCAGTTTTGTTGGGAGCATTTAGATTTACCACATAATCATTGTTTCAGATCCAGACAGGCTTAATTTACAGTGTCTATTTGTCCTTAGGAAAGCTACATTTTCTTTTCTGAGCAAAAAGCCTGAATATTCAGAAGACATTTCCCTGGGATGTGAATGAGGGGCTATTTGGCAGGAATGGAAGTGGCAGCCTGGGAGCCAAGGTCTACAGAAATCTTGAATCAAAATGTTCTCTCAACCTTCTGATTTCCAGGACTACTTTCACATAAAGTTACAAAAGGAAAATATTTTGCAAAGGAGTGTAGGGATAGAGAAAAAAATCCTATCACAACGTTCATGCTACTTTTATTAAGTTACCCTGCAAGGACTGGATTCTGCTCTCATCCATATTTTGTACCATGAAATGCTATGACTTCTGTGATCACAGAACCACAAAATAGTTTGGGTTGGACAGGACCTTAAAGATCATTTAGTTCCAAGCCCTCTGCCATGGGCAGAGACATCTTTTACTAGACCAGCCTGCTTAAAGCTCTGTCCAACCTGGCCTTGAACACTTTCAGGTATGGGACATCCACACCTTCTCTGGGCAACCTGTTCTGTGCCTCACCACCCTCACAGCAAATAATTTCTTCTTAATATATAATCTAAATCTGTCAGTTTAAAGATATGCTCCTATATCCTATCACTACAAGCACTTGTAAAGTCCCTCTCCGGCTTTTTTTAGGCCTTCCAGGTATTGGAAAGTGTTCTAAAGTGTCTCCAGAACCTACTCTTCTCTAGACTGAACAACCTGTCTCTGTAGGAGAGGTGTTCTACTCCTTTGATCATCTTTGTGGCCCCCTTTGGACCCACTTCCACAGGTCCGTGTCCTCCTTATGTTGGTGGCCCCAGAGTTGGATGGAGCACTCCAGGTGGGGTC
Organism: Donacobius atricapilla; assembly: GCA_013397315.1. Classification (NCBI taxonomy): domain Eukaryota; kingdom Metazoa; phylum Chordata; class Aves; order Passeriformes; family Mimidae; genus Donacobius; species Donacobius atricapilla. The sequence continues at coordinate 380,597 of WBMY01006136.1, read as the reverse complement.
TCACCAGAGCAGAGAGACAGAATCCTCTCCCTTGCCCTGCTGCCCACATTGCTTTTAGTGCAGCCCAGGACAAGCTTGGCTTTCTCAGTTGTAAGGACAATATTGTTCTTGACTTCTGTGATGATGCCCACAACTCATGTCCTAACCTAAGTCTCTCTACTTTAATAGGAATATTTCCACTATCTTCAAAGGAGCCATTACAGAAAGCAATGTAATAAGTAAAGTTGAAATTTCAAAGTCTGTATTTAATTTAGTGGCCTAATAACATTGCTTTGCTGTGGAAACTGGGGACAAAGACCTCAGTCTCTTAAATGAAATCTCCCCTTAGCATTTGTGTGCCAAATCAAAATAGTCTGTTTAATCAATGAAATAAATGGAGCAGCTAAATACAAATAACTTACAGATACTCACCTTCTACAACTCAGAGAACTGGGAAAGCATATGGTGTTAAGTGCTCAGTGAATTCTTTGGCAGGTATTCTGGAAGAATAGTAAAGCAGGAAAGGAGACAGCAAGACATAATATAAAACAGAATGTACCACATATAAATGTTTAGTGCTGCACTTTATTCAGAGTGGACCAACTTTTAAAAGGTTCCATTTCATTTGAAAGCTTTGAGCATTTATGGGATTTCTTAATGCAGTTAAGTAACTATATTAGAAGAAATTCTGTACTGGGAGGATAGTTAGACACTGGAGCAGGTTGCCCAGGTAGACTGGCAGTATTCCAGCTCTGGAAGTGCTAAAAGCCAGACTGGACAAGGCCTTCAGCAACCTGTTCTAAAGGGACTAGTCTCTGCCCATGTCAGGGGAGGCTGGGACTAGGTAATCTTTAAGATCCATTCCAACTCCTTAATATTTTATGATTTTATTACACAAATGCCTAAGAGAGCCGAATAATAACAATATCTGAGACATTAAAATCATTTTATTGCCTATGTGCTCTAATGTCTTTGAGCTGGCCTGAAACCCCAGGTGTCTCAGCAGCTCAAGCCCAGCAACTTTAAACAAGATCTGTAAGCTGCTGTTGGCACCTTGGCTGTCCAATAAGATGTTACTACCAAAATAATTTGCTCCTGGGGCACTATAAGAGGTCATTGCGCATGAGCTTAACCAAGAGTGCTAAAACCTACTACTAGGTTAGACAAAACACTTGCAAGTTCAGGGTAAATGGCACTGGCTGTGCTGATACGCAGGCAGGTTTCACACTGTGAATGATCCGTACAGCAGATTGTTGTTGGAAATTGCACACCAAGCGCTGGCAGCTGTCTAAAGCCCTGCACAGTGGGAATTAGGTATGGAGAGCAAAGTTAGGGTGGTTCATCCCTTCTCCCACTTTCTTTGAAGCAGCAGAAGCTACCCCTGAGAGTCACCACAGCCAGAACACAATGTCTTACAATACATGAAAGCCGCTTTTCTACCTTCCTTAAGAAAGACATTTCATTTAAGTGGCATGAAGTATATATATTCTTATATCCCTTGGGGTGCAGCTAATGTTCTTACATGCATTTTGTAGACATTCCATTCATGGGAAAATCTGATAAAATCTCTATAATATGCTGTAAAACCCTTCACAGAAACCACTATCAGCTCTCAAAGGAGTGTTTGCCATCAGTCCCACCTCAGCCACAGCAGCTCCCGCAAGGAGTTTGGTGTAACTGAAGGGGGGGCCAGGGAAAGGCGTGGCAGCCAATGAGTGCTGCACAAGGGAGCAGCCTCTAAATGGGGGAAATGATGCCTTAAGTTTTAGCTTTCATATTTTTCAGATTCTGTACTGAAATTCTGTACTAGTTTTGTAGCTTTGACCTTCATCTTAAGTGTCAATAAGTTCTCTTCATAGAATAGGTAGACAAAACAATCCCTTTCCAGCTTGAAACCAAGGACAACTGTTATAAGCTGCAGGTGCAAAAAGTATAAACAACAGAGAACTGAAGAGAGCAGCAAGGAGGATGGAACTTCATAACCTGAAGCTATAACTGGACAATTAACCCCAATACGCAAATGGACCAAAACTTACAAAAGTGTGAAACCTCGTGACCAGTCATCCATTTTGGGTCCATGTTGGATGTAGCCCTGGCCAGCCTCTTGTACTGCCCAAGGTGTATTCCTTTAAGGCATTTTAATAAATACCTACTTTATTCTCTTAGCTCTGTCCAGTCTGTCTGCTAGGTCAGCCTTCTCAAGGCATCACTACCAAGTTCTCCTGCAAGGATGGGGGAGAAGTACCTCCGTAATTTCTCTACTTGCACAGCTGTGCAGGGATTGGTACATCTGACCTCATGTCTTGGAGCAAACTTCTTGATTTCACATTTGCCTTGAACAGAAACCATTAACTTAAATCCAAAGAAAAAAAATCTGGTCTCTGATTCTATGTATCTGTGAAAACAGAGGAGACCTATAAACTGTGTGGTTTACCTGCTTCATGTGCCATCCTGCCACATAGCTGGCTCTAAGGCCTGCCCAGAAATAGAAGTGGAAAAAACCAGACAGATATAAGACATCTCTAAATAAGACTTTCTGAGGCAGGGAACAGCAACCCTGTCTAACCATTGGATAGAAAGATACTATTTTCAGCTGCCAGCTATAATTAAACAGCTCATTTTCCTAAGGCAGAAGAAGATCACAAGCTTCCTCCACAGAAAAAGGTTTTGGTTTTTAATTAAGTTGCCAAGGAGCTGCTCTCACAACCAAGCCTGTGAGATTTTGAGATTGTGGGGTCGGTTTGAGGTTGTCAGATACGTCAACATTTCATAAGAAAAACTACATATTTTAATGAAGACTTAAATGAGCAGGCATTTAACCTCTTTTCCTGCTTTGTATCTTTGGACAAATAAGTAGCAGTTAAATGCAGAGTAAAAATGCTTCGAATTATCATGGTCTGCTGTGAGTCTTCCTCTCTGAGAGCATTTTCCCAAGAATGAGAAGCAAACCAGGACTGCAGGCAGAAGGCAGGATCCCAGGGCAGCCAGAGGTGTCTGGGAGGAAAGAGAGAGGGGATTGCAGTCAGGGAGGAGCAAGAGTGGAGGCCCATCCATGGGAAGGGCCTCTCCACACCACCTGTGCTGCTGGGACCAGCCCTCCTCTCTAGCATCTGCTGCCACCCAGGGCAGCCACTTGGCATCTCCCTGCCACCTCCTCTCTCCAGGGACTGGGAGCCCTGGACAAGCTATAGCATAAAGAATGGCCATACCCCACAGTGTTACAGGGAGAGGAAAGGTAGAAACAGAGAAAAACTCCATTGCACAAACCCAGTGTCATGGGTCTCTGGTGATATAATGCTAATTTTGCCCTTCCCTTCCCAGTCATAACCTTCATTATTTACTCTGATTTTATTTTTCAGATCTCTAATTGCACTATTTTCTAAAGCATTTGTCTAGCAGTCAGTGAGCTAATCAAAGATGTGTTACATGGCATAGTACTGCTGCCTTGAGCAGAACTTTAAAAAGATGGGCTCTCCTATGCCCTAACAAATCTTCCTTTTCCAGTAATGCCTAAAGTATGTAACTGTGTGCCAGATAACAACTTACCTTATTTGACATATGAGAAATGCCAGGATTATGTTTTCTTGAGGGCTCCCACAAGAAAGGCAGCATTTCTATGAGACCAATATGCTGAAATGCAACTCAGCACTGCTCTGGTCAAGGGGAGCTGCTGGGATCACCCCAAAATGCTGCTCAAAACCCTCATGCATGGCATGGAGGGCTGAGGGGAGATTAGAAGCCTGTTTCAGAGTTGTGTAGGCTGTGCTTGGCAAGGGTCAGAGTGGAGAGGCTTACCTACCTAGAGACTAGGTTTCCACAAGGTATGGAGAATTAAATTGAACTGTGACATTTCTCCCTGTAATTACTTTATTTTTTTCTTTTTCCTAAGAACAGACAATATACTGCAGTTCCAGTAGGGGCATAAATGCCTCCCCTTATTTTTTTCAAGAATCCCTTTATTTTTCTAAGGATGAAAACATTATTTCATTAAATACACACTGCTTTATAGCACCCAAATCAATATTTACCCTTTCCTGACAATGCAGTCAGACCCTCTGCTTCACTTGATATCCATTTTTCTTCCTAACATCTCCCATGTCCCTTCCAGTCCCCACCACTGCAGAGCTGCTGAAGCCCCAATAGCAATTGCAACCGAGGTTGCCAAAAATGGTGACAGCTGTCAATGCATCCAACAATCTCTAAAAGTAGTATGGGAAAAGAAGGACTTTCTGCATTCTCCTTACCTTAGTAACCCTGACACAGATCCACTGGATCTGCCCAGGGGAACTTTGTGACTTTATGTGGGAAAATTCCAAACTTGAACTTTCCAGGTAAGATATATTTATGAGGCTTTGTGTGATTTTTTCTTTTTTAATTTTGTTTGGTATTAGGAAGCTGAAATTTCAGAGAAAACACTTCTATCTCTCCATTTGTCTTGATTTATATATTTTCCCCATTAATAAAGGTGTCTTTCTCTGCCAGCAACATTAAAAATACTGCAGAAAGAAAAGGTATTTATTTTCCTATAAACTTTTTACACTCAGCTGTCTCCCCCTTGGCACTCTACTGGGAAGTGGGACAGCTTGCTTTATTTAATAACCGCTGTGCAGTCTGTGCATTCCTTTGAAGTTTTGTATTTCTAATAATTTCTAAATAAAACACCAAACAAACTCATCATATAAAGTGCATCCAGTCACCACCTGAATTTTAATGCTCTATTTCTGAAGTCTGTTTTCTGCCCCACAGATTTTTAAATATACATTCTTATTGTGTGCCTGGAAGAAAACATGACTCAGTGACAGCTAAACTCATTTAAGTAGCCATTTGCCTCCAGATACAGAGAGCTCGTGCAAAGCTTACAAAGCATTGCTCTGTGCCCACAAACCATATAAAGCCAGGGAATTAAGTGGAATTCCCCAACCTAAAGCTTATTTAGAAAGAAGGAAAGCTAATCACATTTAAATACTCAAAAATGAGAGAACTCTCTGGGTCAGATGTCTGTTATCCAGGAACATGTCTCAAGAAAGGAGAGAGTGGACAGGATTTAGGTGTGTCTACATTTGCTATTTTCACAGAATCTGTCAGGCAGGTGTTTATGGACTTCCTGAGCCAGAGGCTACATCCAGACAACTACGTTCAATAGTTTCGGATAGACCTGGCCTCTACTAATAGGTACAATGCCTTTCTGAATCCATTTTCACCTGCTGTGACCATGATGTCCTGCAGCAAATCAGCTCCACAACTCTGATTGCTTTAGGAAGACATCTCTGTTCAATGCATCTGACAAAGTCACAGGAGTGACCGCTATTTTTTGTAGCAAACCTCTCACCTGCCTTCCCTCACAGCTTTCTGTTCTCTCCTGCTTTACCTTCTGAGGTTAAGGAAATATTTGACTGAAATGGATAGCACTGGGTGCAGCTAGTATTGGAGTTGTGGAGACTGATTTCTACACCACCCAAATGACTAAGTATTTTGTTCTCAGGTTCTCTTTCTTAGTAATTCCTAATGTTCCCTTTGAATTTGAATATCAGCTGTTCTCTAAGTGCAAGTAGCTAAGTCATGTGTTTGTGTTTAGCTAGGGCCATTCCCTGTCTTACTTGCAGTCACTGATAGAATTTGACCGGTCATTTTCTTACCCGGTCAGCCATCATAATGAAATTCTCACTGCAAGATTAACTCTAGACACCAGTTCAAAAATTTAAACTGAAAACAAACCAGCTTTGTCTGCTTAAGGCTGAAAATGACAGAAAATAGTAGGATGAAAGCACACTGCTTTACAGCACCTCATCTCTAAAGGAGTTGCTGTTCAGTTGTCTGTTTGGTAGCACAATTTACAAATCCCTTTATCTTACCAGAGATGAAATTTCCAGCCCTGCAAAGGATCAGTGCTCAAATACTTCCCAGGTTTGTAACAGTGACCTTAAGAGGGACTTCACTGCTGATTAGATTTTATATTAATCTCAAGACAGAGATCATTCAGTAAGTTCATATTTGCTCAAGAAACAGTTGTTTGTGGTTGCTATGACTTTCATACCTGCAACCTGGAAATGGCTCATGGAGGGACATCCGGCCAAAGGTAGACTCCAGGTGCCCTAGGAACTGAGCAAAACTGTTTGCTTTCAAAGCAGTGAAACAAATACAAAAGAGGTTGCATTTTTAAGCCACCTTCAGTAGAAAAACAGCAGATGAATCTTGGTTTGTGTGTTAGTTAATTATTTTTAAAACTGACACCCAAAAATATAATGTTATACATAGCAGAAGCAGAAAGAAAAAATAGAAAATGTTTTTGTGGGCAACCATAAATCCCAGAAACTACAAGCTCTGGCAGCTGTAATGGCACAAAATTTTTAAGATGGCTTTAGAAAGTAGAGGCTGTACATGTGGAAGTCTGGTTCTATTTAATTATTAAAGCTTCCATGGAATAATAAGAAAACAGATCGATCAACCAGATATTTAACAGTGCACAGGCACTGGGACAAAAAACATACTCAATAAAATATATTTAACCCTCTGTATGCATGTGCACACTTTGTATGTATGCTCACAGGATGTAGCAAGCCCATAAGAGTGCACCTTCACGGCCTATAAAAAAAGGTATTTTATTTTCCAGCTTGTGCTGGCAATGGACTTTCTTGCCATTAGTGTTCAGTGCTTGGGCACTTCTGGGCAAGGAAATTAATAGTCAACAGCTTGTAGCTCATACCCAGTCACGTAAATAAACTTTATACTTTTCATGTGTGTTTCTTACAGAAGAATGTACCTTATTTGAGCCTCAAGAATTTAAATTTAACTACATTTGTATCTCGATGATCACAGGTATTTTTTTTCTCTCTCATATGCAAAAATATTAGGAATATTAATAAGCTCACAGAATGATTTTGTTAATTGATCTATGTTACAGCTTAAGAAGGCAATTTTGAGCACACAGTTAAATATAAAGACACTAAAACTAGGATTTGCTTAATATACAGGATTTCATTTGGAGAAGTGTTCAGCTGAATTGTATGAGTTTGTGTTTTATTTTCTGAGGCTGACAATAAAGAAGCAGGTTTCATTTTGGTCAGAGGTGAAGTGCTGTAATATATATCTTTCTTCTTTTCCACAATACCACTTGATTCCTCTGAACTTGAGCATTCTAAAATTTTTAATCTCATTATAATTAATTAAATAACTGTAATTCCAAATAACATTATACAAATATTTATATGGAAAAGCAAAATGGCTGCTTTTGTTCAGAATTCAATTTGGCTTCTTCCCAGCAAATAATTTGATAAGTTTCAGTTTTCATTAACATTTCCCTTTTTTTTTTTTTTTGCTATTACTCATTTCAGCCTTTTTAATCAAAAAACTTGTTTAAGAACATTTCAGCTAATTTCATTAAATCTTTTAATGTACATCTCATTTGACTAGATCTAAATAAAATGCTGAACTAACAAAAAGACCAGATATCTAAGGAAATTGTTTCCCTGAATTTAATTAGATATACAGGCTTCCTCTGGACATCCTCCTCTCCACTAAGTACTTTTTAGCGTGACGTCACTCCACTTCCATGTTCTAAATGACCAGATTTTACAGGATATTCAAAGAACAAAATAATAGAGTCACAGTCATAATGACGGGAAAGTAACTGGGCAATCGTTATTCCAGATGCTTGTATAGAAATACATATTAAAAGAAATTCAGATAAGGAATATTTAGCAATATTTCCCCTTATTTGTAGCCAGAACTTGTTGCATCATCTCAACAGTAATACATTGCTTATTACCTATGTCTCCTCCATGCTGCTCTAACAGAGGATCACTGCAGTCTCTGAATAAATGGGTTTCAGCTATACCTTAGACTGTGGACTGTACACCCAGGACATGACTTAATTATCCTGCAATATGAATGTTAGTTTTAATACCTTTAAGAGTGTGCATTGTGTAAATGCAAACGTATTTAGATGTTCATTGGCACTTCCAAAAGCATCTAAGCATATGAAATTGTCAGCAGTTCAGTCCTCCTATACAACTTGCACAGCACCCTTCTGGTTGTTAGACACTGAAATGCTTGTTAAAGTCTTGCTACAGAAAACTTTGGCCCAGAACTGATTTTTCAGTCATTCAATTTAAAGTAATTATTGTGCCAGTACTGTAGCTGACCCACCTTCCAAAGTACTGCTAGAGGTGAGAACTCATTCCTGTGATGAGCTTCCAGCCTGAACACTGAAAGTGATGGTGAAGCATTAACATAACTTCAAATACCAGGCAGAAATAACTCGAGTCCACTGGTGTTAGGCTGACCTTAGACTTTCTAACTATTCAAAAAACAGACTCTTCCCCGCTAAAAGACATTGAGAGATATTTACTGAGGATGTTTTGGGGTTTTTTCCACTGCGTAGGAGTTTTTCCCCAGTGAGAGCACTGACAGCTCTCTCAGCAGTAAGGCCTCAGCAAAGCTTGAGACTGACTCATATTTGCAGGTGGATTTAGCCAGGATGGCTGAAAGAGCCTCTGTCCTGCTGCTCCTAGGGGCTGCTGCCCACAGAGCAGAGCAGCAATGTAGCACCAGTGTTCCCCCTCATGCAGAGCAGCACACAGCATCACCCTGTATGTCAGCACGGCATGAAGTGCACACAGCTGGTACTTCAGGCTGTGACTCCTGGTCTTTGGAGGTGGACAAGCATCCTGTTCAGCTTCTCCTTCACCAGGGACACCAAGCACTGCAAGAGGAGTGGGGAAAACTGTGGGAGTGGCTGCAGCTACACCCACAGCTCTGCCTGCGAACACAGGTAGCAAATGCAGCTGGAGCACAGGAAGGCAGGGATGCAACAGTGACCAGACTCAGAGATATGGCTAAGAAGAGGTTTTTTAAAGCAGAATTCCTCAGCACAAGCAAAAAGCCCAGAATGAGAATGAGTATTGTAAAAGATATGGACAAGTTCCTTTTCCTGCTGTCCACTGTGATGAAGAGCTGGTAAGGAACAGCTGCCCTCTGCAGCTCCGAACTGAGGATATGGGACTTTGTGGCTGCATTAATAAATTACATAATGCTGGAGACCAATCCCTGGCAACTTAAACAACCGGAATGTCACTACAACGTCCCCAGCATCAAACTGGATCAGGAGACTTGTTAACAATTTAACTGAACAGATGACTGGACTGCAGTGCTTGTATCTGTGTCACAGTGTTGTTTCACCTACTAGAAGGAACACAGTCCTCAAAAAATCCCCTACTGATATTCCTCAGTGGGCACTAGTTCACAGGAGTTTTGCAGCTCCAAAATCCATTTTGTTGATTTGGGAACTGTCCCTGGTGTTTGCTGTAGTCATACCTTCCTGGTTTCCCACAGATTTCTGCAGACATTCTAACCCAAGGTGCTGGCACACTTGCTCAGTCTCTTGAAAAAGAACCCCACAACAAATTACAATCCCTTCCATACAGCAGGGCCTGTCATTATCTTGCTAATCAAAGCAAGTATTGTCAAAGGACCTGCAGAAAGGAAACTTGCATACATATGTCAAGCTTGTTCCAGTTTAAAAATTGCTCATTCCCTAATTCATTAAACGGTAGGAAGTAGAAATGAAACATTAAGTTTAGCAGAGATGCTACTGCTAATCATTAACCACAGTCTCTCATTAAGCACTTGCCTATCATTCTAACATACAGTATGAACAAAAGAGGATAAAATATAATCTACTAATCTAAATGAAACCTAATGATAGCCAATTGAACAAGCAAACAAGCGTGTGGTCATTTTCTCAAAAAATCAACTGATGGCTTTCCTTGCTATTGTTAATTAACTGGGGCCTCATTGCTTGGAAATAGTGTGCATTATTTCCATATCACATTCATTACTGTCACAAACAAGGACAGGAGTGTTCTTCACACCTGAACAAGGAAGCACTGCCACAGGATGTAGCTTCAATTGCTATCTTTGTGCTACTTTATTTGATAAGGGACTGTCAAGGTTTGAAAGACAGATGTCTGCTAGGGAGGGGCAGGGCCTCCCTTGGAATAGAGAATTCAAATCCCCTCCCTCCAAATTATTATAATTTAGATAATTAAAGGGGTTTTCAGGCAGAGGTATGGGGATAGGAATAACAATTATTTACTAGTATGTATAACAAGGCAAACAAACAACAAGTACTACAGCATTAATAATAAACAGACCCAAGAACCTCGAGGGAGCTTTGTTTCACAAAGCCCAGGGCAGTCTGATCTTGGTGCCCCTGCGGGACTCTGAGAGCACCAAGCTGGAAAGGTGCAAAATCCCGGGCTGGTGGGTGGGATGCACCAGAAGCTCCACAGTGGTAGCTGGAAGGGCAGGGATGTCCGGGCAGGGCAGGGCAGTGCAGGGATACAGCGTAGCAAAAAGCCCCAAAGCAACGCTGAAGAAAAGCAGCAGTGATGGGACAAGGCTAGCCCAGCAGGGTAGGGGAGGTGAGCTCAGAATTCCGGGGCACACGAGCAGATAGATGATGGTAGATTTCCCAGTACCGGCTCTGGTGGGACAGTGAACTCTTCCCGCAGCAAGCAACAGCCTGCCCGTCCTCTCTCCGATGCCGAGAGCAAGAGACAGAGGCTGCCCTCGGCCCTCTCCTTTACCTGCCCCCAAAACTTGCGCTCCAAGAGAAACTCCCAGAGACCCAAAGAAGCGCAGCCAGGTGCTACAACTCCTCTCCTTTGGCCCCTTCTGTCTGCTTAAGTACCTATAAGTACCCAGTAGTTAGTTTCCTAGCAACTTATGGGAAAAAAATATATATATAAGTAAAAAAGAAACAAATCTAACCCCCAACAGGAACAGTTATCTTTACAGGACAAAATCTCTCCATGTGACTCAGGTTTGACTCTTGTTATGGTCAAAGGAGTTGCTTCGTGTAGACACCACATGATTTACTGCTCCAATTTGCTGGATTCCAAAGCAAAACTGTGCAACTCTTAACTGCCATACTCATCAACTCTGAAAGACAGATCAATATCCAAATACTCTGTCTTGGTAGCAAGTTAGTCATTTAGAAATCATCTAGTCATGCTTGTGTTGGGGCCAGTGTTTCTCACAGTAAATGATGAAGTTGCTAAGGTAAATGCTGCCTGTGTGGAACTCAGGATAACAGCTGAAGGCAATGTTTGTGGTTGTCACTTTTCCCAAGAAAATGCAGATTATAATGGCCTTTTTTTTTTTTTTCTATGAGGCTTGAATCAAGCTGAATTGAATGGATAAGATCTTTTCTGTGGCTTTCTCAGTTTTTCTATCTAGCTTTGCAAATCTGAAGTGGGCAAAAGAGAAACTTTGTGATCTATGTGAGATTCTGCTGTTGCCTTGGTTTAACTCAAAGGATTCCTAGGAAATCATATTCAAATTTGAGCTTGCTTCTAAAAATACACGAATGGCAACTGCCTTCCCCTCAAATCCATTCCCATCTCCTAACATTTAGGAAATCAATTACAGATGATCCCAGCTGTGACAAACCATGTGAGAGTAAAACCAGTAGGATTTAAATTATGTCATTTTAGATGCTGGAAAGTTAGGTACCTATGTGTCAACTGCTCAGCCATGGTCACTTCATAATCAAAAGGCATCTGCAAAGAGCAATTCCTTTGACCCATCTCAGCCTGAGAGAAACTGCCTTCTGGAAAAGCCTGGTTTTTTTTCCACTGACAAGACTGTCTCTGGTAATGACCTTTGACTTAGCCACCTTTTAGACAGTTAAGTAGAGATATATGTCACCTTATGTGCCACCTAACATCTACCATTCAGGACATAAAGATAATATTACATATTGATACAGTTTTCAATATGTAAGAATTCTGGATTTCCAGTCTGCACAAGTATTTTCTAGGCTGCCTCCTTGATTATTTTTCAGGCTGCCTCCATTATTTCTGTCCTTTGACAGGAACAAATGCCCCTTGATTCTCCTTTACTTTTCAGTGAAGTAATGCACTGAAATGCACCAATATTTCACAATATTTGGGGGGGTTTAACAGGTAGTTTTAAAAAGCCCCTATCCTGCACTGCTTTGTTTTGCAGTTTTGAGCACACCGCAATTCAATCCTCCCTACAGCTAAGGGTTATCATTTTTCTTTCCCCCCGAAGTTCATTTTAAGACAGATCCAAAATGACTAAAAGAGTACTTAAAGATGGTGTTTTACGAAATAGATTGTTAATTAACCTTCTGATTTCCTGTGTTTTCTAAAATCTGCATTGCTCTTTTTGCTAATTCCTCATCTCTTAACCTGCCATTTAAGTCCATGCCCTTGGCCTTCAGAACCAAACCTTCCTATTTCTTGATTTTGCAAATAGGCCAAGGGGCTGATTCATTAGCTCTTTCTATCATCCTCATAGACTTTGCTACAAGGAAGATTTTGAAAACTTCTGTGAAGTGTCAGCATTTTCCCTGGTTTTGCCCCTCTCCTTTATTATCAGAAAATTTCAAAATTTATAACTATTGCAATACCTTCATTTCTGTTAGATTTTGTGACTGTCTAATCAGCATTAGCCATTTAGTATAAGCTTGTCCAAAGTGTAACATCCATCTTGTCATGACAGCTAAAGGACTAAAATTGAAAGAATTTGTCTTCAATTACCTATTACATAAAGATTTGCTGTAAATGCTGCATTCCCAAATTAAGCTATTCCTGCTCCCTTCCTCTGACAAGAAAGACTGTCATAGTTTCCCAGTCTGTTTCAATATTTTAATATTTTCCTGCAACACACTGCAAAACAGTGCAACCCAGTGCCCAACAGAATCTTACCTGCAGCTTTTGTGCCCCATCTCCCTCTGCCAAGCTCTCAGATTTGTACCCCTTGTTGCCTGCTGCCTTCATCTGGCATAGTTTACCCTGTAACCACTTTTGTCACTGCTGATCTCATCACAGATTAATCATGTTAGTTTGCAATTGACTTTTCCATGCTGCCCAATGCCTTGGAAAGTAACATTGTCTCCAAAGTCCAAGACAGTGGGATATTTGATTTTGTTTTTTTACAAAAGACTATCACAGTTTTTCAGCTATAACTATAACACTGTTCAGTTCCAGTCTGACCACATCTGATAGTAGCAGTGTTCATGTATTAGGTCTGGAAAAAGAACATTAATAAAAGATGTCAATGATAAGAAAATTGAATAGTGGGATTATACAAGAAAACCTAGGTATAAAATCATAGGATATTTATCTTTTGAAGCGAGTAGGAATGCCTTCTTGGCTGTCAGCGTCTCTCTGCAGTAAGGACAAGATTCCAGCTCCACTCACACCATGGTCTTGTCTCTCTCCTTGGCCTCAGAGGCCCTGCTTGCAGTTGAACACTACAGCCATTGGATATGTGCACAAACCGTGAGGAATTTGTCTGGACTAATGCTGGTGGTCCTCCATCTGAATCAGTTGGCTGTGCTGCTATCATCAGTAGCATGTAGAAGTTTTAGGCTGTGATTCATCTGATTTATTTAGTTGTATGTAGCCCTGGTTTTTCAGCCTGAGATGTTTTGCTTTCTAAAACTCAGTTCTCATGGAATTTTCTGTAAACAGTAGGAGATGTTTTTGTTAATCCTATCTTTTATTGCATTTCTTCTTGGAGGTGGGGATCATTTGATGTCTCTCTCTCTTGGCCAATGTGATTGAATGGGTGTTACTTCTAACACCAATCAGTTTAGTTCTAGCGACCTACTATATAAAGGGGTCAAATTGTTAATAAAGTTTTGTTTCAGCCTTCTGACAAACTCTAGAGTTGTGTGTCTGATTTTGTGTCCAACACTGACAGATAGCTGCTTTAAGATGACATGAAATACTTCTTAAAACCGCTTCTCTCCCCAGGGAGCAGAGAGTGACAGTGATTTAAATGTATATAGATACAAACACCTAGAAGTAACATCCACAGCAATGCTGGAAACAGTATCAGGGCCAGGTGGCAAGAACAGGACAGACAAATGCTCTTTCCACCTCCAAGAAAGGACGGTGATGTGGGACCTGCCCATGGGAAAAAGCCATAGCCTGGGATCCCTCCTCAGTCCTTCTCATGAGCTCGCTGGGGTAGTGTCATTGTTCGACACATAAACACACACACACACACACACACTCACTTTGGTGAGAAGGCATGAACTGTTTATTAAAAGATCTGACTCCACTTTATATAGTATTTCTACTGAGGCCAGAGACTGGGGTGAGAAGGTTGACACCTCTCCCCATCTCATTGGTCAAGACAACTGTCCATCAGCTGTCCATATCTCTAAAACAAAGAATGTAAACTACCTCAGCTAAGGAAAACATTGCTTCTATTTATAAAACCCGTGTATAAGAAACAACCTGAACTACGAAAACTGTGAGACACAAGAGAAGGCTGAAAAATCAGAGTGACAGGGTAGTGCTAGTTGAATGACGCCAAAGCTATGTCAACGACTTTTCTAGCAAGTTTACAGCATGGACAATCAAGTTCCCAGTCCTTGGTCCATGGCTTTGCACTCTTGATTTAATGAATTTCCCAGAGTGTCATAGCTACTTTTAACAGAGTCCTGATACCAAGTTTCTTTCTCAGCTTTAGGTGCTAAAACGGGCTTAGGACCAGGAACTTTTGGTACCTATATTATTTCTCTCTTTTTTCAGGACACGTAGGAATTTTCAAGATCAACACCTTCTCACAGACTGTATTGCTTTGTTGAACTGCTTTACTGTTAGACAAATCGCAGTTTAGTATCACATGCCATCACCCAGTAACTTCAATGACTGCACATATCTCCATCTGTTATTAAATATTTACTTAAGCCTGAAAAGAATGAGGTGCCCAAAGACACACACACAGAGGCAAAAGGCATTACTTACTGTTGTTTCCTTACAAGACCAAAATATTTACTGGTCCCCCATCCACAGTGGTTCTACAACCTGTTCTCCAGGATGGTAAGCAGAGCTTCCCTGCCCACACTAACCTGATGTCTGCTTAACCTGCTCACTTACAGACAAAGCTTCCAACCCCTTGTACAAGGAGGAACAGCTTCAATAGGAGGCGTTCACCACCCTCTCTCTTTCATCCAGAACAATGGATGTTCCAGCTCAATGCTGTTTCCATACATGCAGCATAGGTCTGAAGCTGCTCAGTCAAAGAAGGTAACACAATAAATGAGCTCCCATATCCTGTTTTATTGCTTTGGTTAGACTGAGCTCTATTGGGCATCTATTAAATCTGCATAGTTACTGGGTCTTGTCAGTGTATGGTATGAGATAAATAACTCTGCACAGCCCTGTTGAAAACAAGGTTATTCTGGCATGCACAGGAGTCCCAGCTCTTGCTGGAGTTGTTATAGAAAACAGAGCTGCCTGTGAAGCTCAAGCATCTCTGGCAACAACCCCAGAAGAGTGTTGAAGATTTAAGTCTTTGACACCCAAGATACAGTTTAAGCTGGGTTTATGCTCAAAGGTCTCAGTCATTTGCCCACTAGAGAAAGTGTCATTTCCTCATGGTCATGTAAAAGGCTGACAGGGTGGGTCCTCTGCCTTCCAGCAAGTTACTTGGCTATGCTTTGAGGGTGGAGGTGATCTTGGGCCACTGGTTACAGGATCCCTAAAAGAGTCTTTATAATGGTTTTTCAATTTGTATCATTTCATGTTTTCAAGAAAGGCAATTCAAACATTACAAATATCTTGATGCAACCTGGTAGCAACATCATAGCAGATGTTTCACTGAAATTTGTAATAAATCCAGAGCTAAAACACCTTTAGTTCATACATTATGATTAAATTTTCTCTCCATAACCCCTGCAGTAACTCTTCAGGGGACTGTAAAATCATCTGTATTACATTTTTAGAAAAATATTCCCCCAACTACTGTTAGGGAACAATTTAAATTTCTCTATCCTGGATTTTAGTCTCAACTTTAAGGATTTCTTATCATCATCTGCAGCACAAGCTACATGCATTTTTATACCACTTCCTCAAATATAAATAATCTTAAAATTCATCTGCATGAATGTGACCTCTGTATGTTTACCTGGCACAAACTCTAGAAAAAAAATTTCCCTGCTGGAAAAAGCTTAGACTGGGGAATCATTTCCTTTCTGACAGAACTGAGCATCAAGTTCATAGCCTTTGTTATTTTGAGACTGCTCTATCCACAAGAAGTTCTCTTGCGCTGTCCTCCTGTTTGCTCTCAGGGAATTTAGCAGTGAGGAGTCAGGATTTAGCCTCTGCCCCACTAGAAACTACTCATTCTCCCATCTTTGTGGCTTATTCCAGGTGCAGCCTCAGCCTATAGCAGCTTAGAAGTCTTGCACTGACCTATCTTACAAGGAACAGAAAGTAAGACACGGGCAGGGGGATGAAGAGAGTGGTTGCAGCCGAGCTGCCATGCAGAATCCCACATCCAGCTCCCTTTGCCTACCTGGCCCAGCTGGAGAGCTCTCTTCCTTGGTTCCTCACAGCATGAACAGGAAGAAGAGGTTTTGAATGACATCTCTTTATTTCCTTGTCTTCAGAGTCTGCATTAATGAGATATGCAGATTAGCAAACCCAAGTTAATTATTTTCTGACACAAATTAGGGGATATGAATCACTGATTACTAAAGCAATTTTGAGGTCTCTCTTTGCATGGCTTACGTAAAACAAAGGGAAAAGTGACAGCCACACAAAGCTCAGGTGATGTCTGTAACACCCTTGAGGAAGTAAGTAGGGGTAGCTGTTTCTACAAGTATATTTCACAGCCACCAAAATCATAGATGATTTGGGTTGGAAAGGACCTTAAAGATCATCTAGTTTCAATGCCCCTGCCATTGACAGGGAACCTTTCACTAGACCAGGCTGCTCAAAGCCCCATCCAACCTGGCCTTGAGTACTTTCAGGGATGAGGCATCCACAAAGCCTCTAGACAATCTGTTCTGGAGAGTTCCCATGTATGCCAAAGCATCTGGAGGAGCTGATATTAGCCATAATGGGCAGCAACTCACTTGCTCACATTTCATCTGCCTGAAGGCTCAATATGGCATTCAACCAGGTTCTTCGTACAGTTTCTGATAGAAAAGACATAATTGAGATTAGCAGTTATCTCTCTTAACTACAAAGGCAGCCCAAGATGCTGTCATGGTTTAAATAACTGTTTGACATAGAAGTCAAGCAGAGAGTTCCCATTCTAGATGTTTCCTTTTGCACATTTGTCCCCTGGGCTTTTCTAATCATTCTGATAAATGGCTTTAAAAAATATGGATTAAGTCTTCTTACAAAGTTATTCGGTTTTGTGGAGGG
This sequence comes from Donacobius atricapilla, assembly GCA_013397315.1. NCBI lineage: Eukaryota > Metazoa > Chordata > Aves > Passeriformes > Mimidae > Donacobius > Donacobius atricapilla. The sequence goes on along the minus strand of WBMY01006136.1, from coordinate 363,420 downwards.
AAAAGAGTCACACAGAAATTTAGCTTCTTATCTTGTCTCCTGGCTCTAGAAGTAATGGATGAACTATACTCCCTGCAAAAAACCACTATGCTTAAACCTGTAGGAGTCTATTTGTATTAATAAATTAAGGTAGAGGCATAGGTCTGACCACTGGATTTTCTAGAGTGGCTACATCATTAGAATAATCCATGGCATAATTTTGTCTCAGACCAACAAGCACTTCCCTACATAAGTCTCAGGTACAGTTTTGGAGTTAATGTAAACCAGAGATTTTGGAGTTAATGCAAGACAGGGATCAATCAATAAACACACGACATTTTTTTCAAAAGCTAAAAGAGCTCCATGATATGGTAATGGCCAGATAAGGCTACTTGGCTTCAAGGCCAAAAAGAGCTCAGAGTTTTGCTGAGTTTACCACTGGCTCTATAACTGCAGCATATCAATAGCCCAAAGCAATGAAACCAAAAGATCCATATTGTCCCCTTAACCAAGGTGCTGAAACCAGTGTGCTGAAAATTAAGTTCAATGTGCATTGAACTTAATCCATTTGGTGGTAAAAGGAGGAAAACTGGTATTACATGTTTGAGGCTAAAAATACAACATAAAACTAACCATAAATTAATCCCCTCGGTGAAATCTAGACTCTGGATTTTGTACTCACTGTTGGTGTCACTGTTTTCACATGCAGCAGGGTAATGGAAGTTCTTGGGGCTTTTGAGGGGTTTAACTGAAATAATCTGGGCAGGTTACTGTGCTGGCAAAGAGCTGGGGTGTAACACCCGAGCTGCACAGGCTCAGAGGTTCAATCACAGATTCTAACCATAGTGATACTTGACCAAATTGTATCTTGCCTACTGATAATATGTATCTGCACATTTGCACTGACCTTTCAATAATCACACTGCCATGTGTGGCCAGCTGGTATGATCATACTGCTTACTTCTCATCAGGTACCTCCAGGGGCTAAATGAAATGTAGATGGTATAAGACAGGCCGTTAAATCTGTCCGATCTGTCTCCTGTATTGCTGCCCTCTCAGTGTGATCTCAGAAGCTTTAGCAATCCAAGAGCTGTGAAAAACAGGCTTTTGCTCAGTGTACTGGAGCCTTGACATCTAAGTCACCCCAATCCAGGCACAGTAGATTTTGTGACACCTTAAATCAGTCAGGCTTTTCTCCTCTGCCCTGCTGAAAGACAGTATATTGGTGGCTGCTCATCTGAGAGCCCAATGTAGTAACTGCAAAGTTTTATGAAGCCCAAAGGTGAATATGTGGCAATAAAATCAGCATTTTGTGAGCAACTGTGGCACACAGGTCTCAAGTAGGGAAATGTTCTGTAAGTTTCCTTCAAGATCCTGCTTCATCGGTATGGCAAAAAGTCAGCAAAGTCTTTGTATCTCTCCCAAGTAACTGTTGTAAGCAACAAAGAATGTTGTGGTCCTAAAACTTCACATTGTACAATAGGAACACAGACCAATTTTGATTGTTCCATGTACATGAACTTTCAACTACTCAGTGTCAAGTCCTCCTTCTGAACCTCTTAGCATCCATTCAGGACCCTGCTCATTAAACAAATGTCCTTCAACATTCAAGAAGCCACTTGTTTTAGCTTTAGCAATGTAGCAAGGATATGCTCTTGCATTTCCCTTCATTACCATATTGTCAGCCTCCTAAATTAACACTCAAGATCCTATTCTCAAGTCATAGACAGAGGTGACAGGAGAATTTATGGGGTTTAATTTGAAATATTGCCCTGTTCTCTGCAATTAAGTTTATTTCTCTTAGTTGGATGAGAAGAAAAATCTTTTACTCTGCTACATCCATTTCTGTATTAGCATTAGCATTTGCCTCATTAAATCAGATGTCCCTATATGACACTGATGATGTTAAGGTTTGGAGCAGAAACTTCAGGATCAGTCCCAGTAGAGAAAGAAGAAAAATGTCTGGATGCAGATGCACCATAATGCATGGAAAAAGTGGGGTGTAAGAATGGCATGTGTTGACACCTAGATTAGCTCATCATCAAGTTCATAGAATATCTACCAACAGTTTCTGTATGTCTCACACCCAGGCTGGGTTAAAAAAGGAGAGCTTAAAATAAAGAACATCCTACAGCAAGACTAAAACAAAGATTCAAGACATTACAAGATGATGGTGAGAAGATGAGGAACAGGAAATTTCATTTAAACATAAAAAACTTTTTAACTGAAGGGGTGTTCAGAAATGGTAGTTCTGGAGTCTTTGCTCTTGGAAATATTCAAAACCACACCTGGCATGGTCTCAAGCAAACTGCTTTGGTTAACTCTGCTTTGAGCAGGTATATTGGACTAGATATCTTCAAAGGTCCCTTCCAACTGCCACCATTCTGCGATTCTAACAGGGCTGGATCCTTAAAACCTCTTCTTAAGGAGACAACTAACCACGAGCAAATTCTCTGAATGAGATGCAATGGGATAGTGAGACAAGATTAAGGTCTCTCAGTCAGCTTCTGTGGGTGCAAAAATGCTTATCCAAAACTATCAACTAGTTATCAAACTATGGAGAACCCAGGAAATTTGATGAGTACTCAGTAATCAGAGTCCTTTGTACACTTTTCCTCCACAATGCATATGGACCAGACCACCTTGTCTACCTGATTAACTTGATCATCTCAGGTGACTGAATGGTGGACATGTGACTTGGACACATGTGTCTTGGTGCTTGAGATCATTCAGGTATGAGGATGGGAGAAAATGAGATAACCTTTCCTTTCATATAACATCTGCCTTTGAGCTTTATAATATTGTTTCTACAATGGTGAGGCATTATTTCCTGCAATGATGTGATGAATATGTGGCAGTGTGAGCTTTTTCTTCCACAGAAGCACTGTAAAATTCAGTGCACAAAATTTAATGTAACATTTTCTCAGGTGGGATAAATTAATAGTGATCCAACTCTTGACCTTTGTTCATTTTTAAATTGCAATTGTCTGCTTGCCTAAAAGATACGGCCTAATTCAGATAGAAGAAGCCCAAGGACCTTCGTTTTAACCCAGATCAGCTAGACTATCAGAATGAACCCTTCTTGCTCTAGAGTTGACAGCTACATTAACTTGTGAGTACTCAGTTAAAAAACACAACACATTATCTCTAATTTTGCACATATGATTTTCCATTTTAATGCTAGCAAACAGTGCAAATTGACATGTTAATGCAGTAGCTCAAACTAATCTTATTTCTGTTAGCTTCCATCAAAATCTTAAGGACTGTAAGACTTGTTTCTGTTTAACTCTTTCTACTCTTCTCCTCCCTTGATCTCAAATCTTGATCACACAACACTTTTATGAACAGAATGTTTTGACAGTACCAACAGTACAATGATGAAATATGCTGCGTGTCAAAGGCAAGCAGCACCATCTGCCAGTTCTTTCAGAGCACTGCAAGGAGCAGCAGACTTGCACTGAACTTGAACAATCCTCCAGTAGAAGTGGGTGAGAAAAGGAAAGATGATATTTCTCACATACTCCTCAATTCCATATAAAATTCTAGAGTAAAGATATCTGTTATGTGCCATTGAGTCAGTTCATGACTCAAACTAATCAAGATTTTTTGAAATACACCAAACTACAACATGTTTTTCTGAACATTTTGATTTGTTGCTATTAAAAAGCATTCAAAGTAATATGCCAGTTTAATTTAAAGGCTTTGGGGAAAAAATTTCCAAAGGTCCAAGATGGATATCTGGCAAAAGGAACCTGATCACAGGCATTCACATATAACCAACATTCTCTTGTCTCAGATGATCCTCTAATTTCTCCCCTGGAGAATCTCTAAAATAGAGCCTAGGGGCTGTCTCTTGTCCACCCATTTCTATTCTTTCACTCCCTCCATTTGCTCTCCATCCCCTTTGCAGATGTGTATCTGAATGAATGTCCCCCTCCACAGGGACAATTGGCCAGAGACTTTCCAATATTCTTTTTGAAGAAACTTTTGGGAAACAATGCTTTTTCTGGTAGTATACAAGCAGGTTGGTTATGAAAACAGCCTCCTCTGAGGAGGAATTGATCCAAGCCATTCTCCCTGATAAAAGAAAAAAAAATATTAAAAAAGTAAAACCAAGATAGTTCTCCAGGCCTCTAGCTTCCAAAGAATAAACACATGGCACAGCTCTGAATCTCCTAGAAACACCCTTTCCTCAGACTGCTCTTCTGTACAGTAGTGGGAATTAGCTTTCTGGTGGATAACGTTTTAATTTGTGACAATAGCAGACTGAGTGAGGGGAAAGGAAGATAAGTTAGTCTGCAGATTTGCAAATTCTGGCACAGAAAACATGTGGCATAGCAAGAAAAATCCAGGAGGATTCAAATACTAACACACAAGGCAAACACATGCCTTTACAGATGCTTAATACAGACTTCACATACTTCTAAAAGCCATCAGTTGAGTCCAGACAGAGTACCAGCTGGTGTCTGGAGATAAGGTGTTTTTACTTCTAGCCTGTCACTCATTTGTCACTCAAATGAAAAATTGCAGAACTCACAAGATGACTAAACCAATATTTGAAAAATAAAGGGCATCACTCCAGAGAAAGCCAGTATTCCACATGTTAAACCAACAAATGTAGGCAGAGGATCAGCACTGAATTGGTTGCTGGCTCTACTCATATAATACAAATTTTCTGAAATACTAAATAAAAGAGTAGCAAAAAATATGCATCTGGGATGACCAGCTTCTGGCTTATCACACAACCTGCCTGGCCAGGCTGACCAGTGGCAAGCTAAAAGGGATCCCCTGTGGCTTTCAGTGGTGGTTCTGTGTTCCTTTGCAACCTTGCTTATGCTCAACCTCTCCTTCCATGGCAATTCTGCAATCTGCAATATTATTAACACACAATTTACTATATTTAAATGTTTTTGAACTAGAAGGACTCAAGTGAAACAGGCTGTTGTTACATTTTAGCATCTTACACATCTTTGTCACATGCACAGGGCTGCCATATAGACATGTGCCTGCAGTGTAACCCTCACCAGCCATACGCTTACAAAGATGAGCATGTAGCAAATAAGGCTAAATGCAAAATGGAATGTGCATAGGAGAAAGTCACAAGACTCTTTACATGAGAAAAGCAATTTTTTTTTCTGTTTTCCAATGTATAACGTACATATTCTCAACTTCTTGATACTCATTAGCTTGATAATGAGTAACCCACAGTATTTGCTTCTGGGGTTGTTTTATTTATTTTGCAAGTTCACCAAGTTTTGCAAATTCTCTGGAACTCAACACACATGTGCACACTCACACAAGTCTATTACAAATTCTTCTTGTCAGAGAAGTGAATTAAAGTGAATTAAATTCACCAATTAAAGTGAATTAGAGATGCTGATTTCATCCCCATATCTAAGTAATCTCTGGCTAGTGGCTCAGCCTAGTGTTGGGTGCTGAGACACCGAGACATCCCAGAGATGCAGCTGGGGTGGAGCTGGAAAGGGGCTGCTGAAGAAAACTTGGAGCTGCAGAAGGATCTATCCCATGGGGACTGTGTAGCTGGAGGAAAGGCTCGGGCACATTGTCTAATGTCCATCCAAGGATTACTGTTCAATACAGAGACAAAAGATAAACTCAAAGCTACACCTGTTAAAAGGCTGGAAGGTGTCTTTCCAAGTAAACTAAAGACTGATGCTAGAAGTCACTTTGGAGGAGTGCCATCAGCCCTGCTCCTGGAGCTCTGGGCTTTCTCTCAACCCAACACTGAAGTAAAGCAGTGACATTACCAGAGCTCATATCCAAAGAATTCTGATTGGGAAGGATCACTGGCCTATGGTTTAGCTTATTGCTTGGGACAGGACTAGATCTGAGAGCCACAGACTAGGAGCAGGGCTGGAAGTTGACAGAAAGGACTGCAAAATGTATCTTCTTTGGACATGTGTAACTGGGATAAGGTTTGTGCAACCCTTTCCAAGGGACACTCTAGGATTAGGTTTAGGGTCAGATTAAAACTATAGCTGTAGGGACCCAGGAAAGTATATTCCAAAGCAAACTGGCTGACGCCCTAGATCTTCTCTAAGGAATATTCATCCCAGAGGAAGCTCTTATTTTAGGGGTAGTGTGATTTATTCTCACCAGAACTTTCTAAACCTCACTAACACTTTTTTGATCTAATAGTGATTAAAGGGGTTGCATACAACAGCACTGGTAACATCACTAGGAGATAAGGTCACAAAGGAAGCAACATGAGGCAATGTTGATTAGGTGACAGTTTGTTACAACACAGTAAAGGGTGTCATCTACAGGAATTTTTGTTTTGATAATGTTTAGGTGTATTACAAAGCTCTTACTTTGTAATTTGGTTTGTGTTCGTGTCCCTATTCAGTAGTCCTGAATGCAGGTTTTACTGACTGTCCCCAAGCTCACAGTCACAGGCAAGTGGCAACTCAGGCTGAGTACTGATCAAGAGGAGTTTATAGAAAAACATTGCAAACTTTTTTAGAGTAATGGCCACTGCTGCTTTCTGTTGTATAAGAACTAGACCCGCTAGCATAACCTCAGTGATGAATAAGCTTTCCTGCTGTCTTCTCTGTCAGTGCTGCCATAAGTCTCTGTTGGATTATATGCACACAAAGCCTCTCACACACGTCTCCAAGTGTTCTGCTGAGAACCCCATGTGCTACAGGCATCAGAGCTGCCACTGAAAGGAACATACTGTGCTCGGGTCTGCAAAGGGCACGTAGTCTTACAGAGAAAAATGGCACAGTGGCATCTAGTGGTTATCACTGCCTTAGCTGATACCGAGCAGCAATAATTCTTGATTCATTAGGGTTATACCCTGCATCAGTGCTGAGACAGGGGGATATAAAAACTGTAGGGCTATAAAAACTAAACAATAAAACATAAAAGCTAAAGGGCAAGGGAAATCTGGAAGTCTGTCTTTCTGCCTCCCTCTCCCCAGCAGAGAAACCCCCAGGCTTGGCCATTCTCAATAGCTCTTTCAACAAACAGCTTTCATGAACTCGTCCTTAATTTCTTCCCAATTCTCTTTCATCTGCTTCCACATATTCCACAAAAAAACTTCTTGATCATATAGATATTTGTACTATACAGGTATTTGTCATCTATTTTCATTGTTTACTCATAACTAGTGTAAAAAATGAGGTTCACTTTCTTAGAAAAATTTAGAAGTTTAATAAAAAAATAAAAAGACAATTAGGAGACAGAAATAAAGCAAAATATTATACAGCTGGATAACCTGGTATTCAGCCAAGAGCACACCCGCTAATGAAAAGGCTCACTCCTTAAAAGTATCAGCCTGTTGCATATTTATAAATTCACATGCATGATTCAAATATTCCTCTTGAGTGTGAATTTCTTTGTTCAGTTTCAACTCCCCTCAATCATTTTATCTGGTAGATCCATCTGTGAGTGGCCCCATTCCATCTGAGAGTATAGGTTCAATAAATTCCTTTCCTGAAGTCTTTGGTCAGCAATCTTCATCTGGTTAATTCAGGAATGCAGGAGGATCCCTCCCTACCTTCTGGTTTGATTGGCTTTAGATGTTCCAAGAAAGTCTTTACTTTTAATATCATGTTACAGCCTAAGAAATATATATATATTTGTCACACTACTTATTTCCAAGTTTCATTAATAACAGAAGTAAAAATAATACAGCAAAACTTGCCCATATTATACATATAGCATTTAATATTTGCAAAAAGCCAACTTTATAATATGTGTCTAAAACACTAGGAAACACATCAATCCAGTTCTTTCTAAACCTCTCTCACCTTGATACCCTTCTCTAAAATAATTTCACTTTATTTTGGGGGATTTTGTTTAGCAGTTCCATTTCTTTTTTGTCACAGTGCCAATAAAGGCAAGCTTATTATTCAGCTAATGAGGGAATTTATGTTGTCCATTAGCAACTCCGGCTAAGAAACTCCGGAAAAGCAAACAAGGTTGGTAGTAACTACTCTACACAAGCTTTTTTCCAACCCCATCCCCAAAATATTCAATTCCTTAATGAAAGCTAGATAAGCACTTGAAAAAAATAAAACAGCAATATGAAATTAGACCAAAGAATCAACCAGACTGTGCCTTGGAAGAAAAATACTGCCTGCCATTGTGTGCAAATACTCTGGTGAATTGCAATGCCATCCCAGACTGACTGAGCTGAAAGGAGAGGAGCAGGACAGGACTGCAGAACCCTGTCCTATCAGCCAGCACCCCCAGGGATGCAGGTACCACTAAGGCTCCCACTTCCAGCCAGACTTGCTTCCACCAACTTGAAACAAACTAGTAGAGATCTACATCTCTAACGCCTAATAAATATACCCCTTCACTGCCACTCTTGGTATTTTCCCTTCTTTTTAGAGTTTCCCTGGGTGTACATACATTGCTGTACTTTTCAACTCCCTCAATATCTGCTCTCTTAGTCTTGTTCCACCACTTCTCAAATATCCTTAAAATCAACACTTCTGAAAGCTTCACCAAAACACAGGCAAAGCCAGGCTGGCCTTACACCATGTGTTTATCGGAGTTTAAGGCAAACTCTCCTGTTCAGGGGTAGAAGAGAACCAGTACAGCCCAGAGAAACTAAATGAGGAAGGTTTCTATATTCAGTGACTTAGTAAAATGAGACACCAAAAGGGGAAGCTGAGGTAGACTAACGAGCTATACATGAGATGTCCGAAAACACTGATTTCTGCTGAAACACATATTTGTAACAAGGTCATGCAGCTTCAGCCTTTCAGGAACAACTAGAAAACATTTGACTGGCTTTAAACTTATTTACAGTCCCTCTAACACAATCTGACAGGAATATTAGGTCTGTGGTGCTGGCTCTTAAGTTTTCAATGGGCTGATGCTTTGACTTTCTTGAGCAGAGATGTTAAGTGGCCATGCAGATGCTGCACACACACAGTGCTTGTCTAGCAGAGTTTCAGTGATTCGATGTGTAGAAGTACACAGAGCCATTAAGCTTGTGTGGCAAAAGCTGACCTCAGCAGAAAGTCTTGCACAGAAATAGTTTGTCATGCAAAAGAAAGCATTAACCCTGCTAGCAATACTGTGTTCACTGGAAAGTAGGTGGCAGAGATGGGCCTTAGTAGGACCACTGGAAGTGATCTTCAGAGCCAAAGGTAAGTCTGGGCGCTCAGGGTCATATTCAGAGTTTTAATATCTCTAGGGATCAAGGTTGCAAAATCTTTGTGTGCCAATGCTCAGTCACTTTCAAAGTGAAAAATGTTTTCCCATCATGTAACCAGAATTTCCTTTGTTGGATCTTCCCTGGCTCTTTCTCAAGACATAGAGGGAACTCGGGCTGAGGAGGCTCTGAGGACGCTCTCCTCACCATGGAGTACCTGTGCTCATGGGTATCCAGAGTGACTTCATAGGCTTTTCTATACAACTGGTCAGCCTACATGTCATACATTCAAGTCAAACCCATTTTTCTTAATGAAAGACAGCTATTCTTACTTTATTTCAACAGATTTTTCTCCTTGACACAAACGGTCAAATAAAACAAGGCCGTCATTATTCTGAAAAATGTCAAGACACTTACTAGACTTCTGTAATATTAGGTTATCCACTATAATTGTCTTTTCTTGGCAATCCCGGGGTGATCTCCAAAGTGACAGATTGTGTGGCCTGCCATACAACTACACATGACCTAGTCAGCCCTGAGATTCATGAAAGGACTAATTCTACATTTAACGCAGAAGTGAGGCTCGACTGGAGATGCTTCTAAAGGATCCTCTGAACTGCAATACAATCCTTTGCACCAAGCATCATGTTATTTCCTAAAAATCTGATTGGTTTGGTTGAAATAGTTTTGTGGTTTTTTGTTTGTTTTTTTTTTTTTAAATGCAGGATATTCTGGTAGATCTGCCAGAAGAAGCAAAGGATTTTATTTAGCTGCTGAAAATGCTGTTTCCGTGATGTCAAGCCTTATTAGATACTTCAAGCTAGAAGGTTTGAGACTTGCTGTGCTTGCAAGTTGCTTGATCAAGTTGAAGAGAACAGGGAAATGGACTCAGAAGCAACTCCTTCTCTTTTTTTAGCAAAATAATAATTTATTTTTCCAGTCTGTTCCTATTCCCTCTTTGGAAATGTAAGCACAGAAAGAACTGTCATTATGTACTCTTTGGGACAAATTTTGGGAACTCCTCTCTCATTTAACTAACTGAATTTGAAAGGTTTTCATGCTTCTAAACTGAATGTTCATGGTTGCACCCTTTCTGATATATCAGTATCTGAGACATCTCCTCCTGCATCGTGCATTCCCTTGCTTCTCACAAGTTCAGCAGCATCCTCAGCACAGAGGCATCCTCAATAAACCAGATGCTTATTCACTATTTTCCTTTTTTACCACTGAAATCTGAGGGTTCACACTATGCTAACTTAAGTTACTAGAAAACATAACTATCAGGGCCCTGCCAGACTCTTGCCTCTGAGACTGCATCTTCCCTTGTGCTGATGTTTTAGGGAATTTAGATAGACAAAATTTAACTGCTGAAACAAAGCCACGAGCCGGCAGCTGGGTCTCCTCACATTCCTGCTGTCACTGCTTCCAGCAGCACCAGAATGAAATGGCGTCACAATAGTAACACCTCCATCAGCAATGGCCACTCCTCAAAACTTCTTCATGGGCAACAGTAAAACTGGTCTGGCAGCTATCAATGTCAAAAGTATTTAAAAAATAATACTTGCTGCTATTTTGAAGGAGTAGGTGCATCTTCAGATCCCAGGAGAACCAAGGCTTCACAGCTCAAGGGAGGGACCTCTGAGAGGTGTCCTACATCAAATAATATTCTAGAAAATGCCACTAGAAATCCTGATTCATCTTGCAATCTCACTGTCTCACGTGGCCCAGATGAATGGCAGGTGACTTTCTGCATCAGGGTGTGTCACTGTTACCTATCTCACCTGCTATCAGGATATAACCTAGTAGAGGAGGCATCTGGGAAACATGATACCTTCTGTTGTCATGCATAAAGAATAAACCTCACACTGCAGCAGTCTGAGCTGTGGTTGCATGATCAAGACAGACTGGGTGCCTCTAAAACTACTGGGTTTTCAATGCCATTTTGAGAGTCCAGAAATGATGACAAAATGGCTGTGAAAGAGGCGAATCCAAAAAAAATTATGATACAGAGAAGTGGAATGACAGGTCCCCCTGGGAACCTGAATGACCACCATAGCAAAGAATTGGGAGAGAAAGGCCTGGATTTTAATAGGTGAATGCTCCATTTAAACCACAGAAGAGGACTGATTCCAGTCTTTTGGTAACTCCAAGTGACTAAAATTAAATGCATATTAATAACACAAATGAAAAATGCTCCTTCAGGCAAAGCATGCCTGACACCATGAGGTGTCACAGGATCATACATGGAACGACGTATCCTCATCATCCCGCTGACCTCAGAAATCTGCAAAGTCCCTTCCAATCCTGTCCCTGCAAATATCTACATATATTTAAATGTAGACTCAATAACTTATCTCATTAACCCCTGCAAACAAAATATCTTTCCTCTATTCCCCTTTGTATGTGCCACGAGTCATATGAGACATTTTGGCACTAATACATCAAAGTTCGTGCTGTAATGGAGAAACGGCACCTAAATCTCTGTCGAGACTCCATTCAAGAAGTCTTCACTGAGACAGTAAAGCCCCACGCGAGCTCATTACCACCTTTAATCCATTTTGTCTGAAGGCAACTCATTTATCACATAGCCTTTATCATTTCCCTGTTATTTATCACTCGACTAATATTTGTCAGTACTATCTTATGCGTATTTCCAGAACACACATAAGAACGTCGAACTGTTCCTGTAGAACTGCTTCCTGCAGAATCTCACCAGGACTTTGACGAGGCAGTAAAAATCTGTCTTAAAAGGTTCTTATTCGGCAATAAGTACTTTAACATAAGCTTCTCGGTGCTATAAAAATGTTAAATACAACCATTCAACTTACTGTAGCAGACACTCGTAGAAAATAACTCTTATGCTTATGCAAATGCTTCTATTAGCCACTTTCTCCCCTCACCCTCAATTCTCAATTTTCTCTGCTAATTTACACGACATGAAACGATTCTTTTATGATTTCTGGGTTTGAACATTTTACCTGGAGCTAACGTCATGCTAATTGCTCAATAGTGCCCTGACTCTCATGTTCCGTTTTTTTACCATACCCGTGGAACGTACGAGACCCTTTTGAGAAATGCTCATCGATGGTCTGCAAAGCAGCTCCCATTTGTTTTAGGAATCAGTAAAATAATAGACATGTTTTATCTTAAGATCTACGAAGTGCCACAAACTTGAACCTGCCTGCTCAGCAGCTCGCCCTTTTACGGATGGAAATGCCAAGACGCTTGTAGCCATTCTGATTAACATGGTTATTCCACGTATCTCAGTGTCCCCATTTCTGAAAAAACTTAAGGGTGAAAACGGCTGTCTGTTCTTATCGCACTAACAATTTCATTCTCTCAAAAAACAGGACTGAACCATACTGAAAAGTGCTATTTGTGAGCATGAAGCAGTGGGGGTGTGAATGGGGATAAAATTTAGACAACTTCACATTCAACTGCTGAAAAATTCTATTTCAATGGTACGTTAAATTCAGTTACTATTACTACAAAATTTACAGCTCACTTAATCGTGTAATCCTAGCTCTGCAAAAGCCTTTGTCTGGATCTGTGCCCTATTTATACACCCCAAGCCCGAGGGCCCACCTGTAACGTGCAATCTTAGGGGGAAGGGAGGACAGAATACCAGCTTTTCCCAACAGTTGTTTCCACTGTTTTTGAACAGGGATGCTGAATTTTCATTCTAAAGAGCCACCTACATGCCGTGCTGCTGGACCCAAACTTTCCAAGCGTCCGACGGAGGGAGTCAGGTTACCCGGGGCTTAACAGCACCTTTATCAGCATGCACCAGTCCCCTCCCCCTGCTTCTGTTTCCCCAGACTGCAGCACACTCAGCCGCGCTAATTCCTACAAGCGAGCTGGCGACTTGAAAACATTTTTTTTTTTTTTCAGATCTAGATCTCTGCCTTGGTTTTCACAGAGGCCGTAGCAAA
>WBMY01006136.1:311958-349831 GCA_013397315.1 Donacobius atricapilla | reverse complement strand
GGCCACCTAATAGGACAAGCTCCTGTCCTGCCTTCCTTCTCCCTGAAGGCGTGAGCGGGTTCTGGCCCAGGCCCGGGCTGAGGCGGGAGCGGCTGGGGGCGCTCCGCACAGGTCAAGACCCTCGGAAACTCTGGCGCACCAGAGCTCACCAGGGCCCCCCGAACGGCGGTCGCGCCCCGGCAGCTCCGAGCCTCCCAACCCGCTCAGCCGCCGCCCTCANGCGGAGCGCAGAGCCTGCAGAAATGGAGATTGTAGCCAGGTGGGGATCGGTCTCTTCTCCCACGCAGCTTTCAGTAGGACGAGAGGATATAGCCTTAAGATGCGCCGGGGGAGGTTTAGACTGGACGTTAGGACGAATTTCTTCACACTCAGGGTGACTAGCTTTTAGAACGGGCTGCCCGGGGCGGTGGTGGAGTCACCGTCCCTGGAAGTGTTCAAGGAAAGACGGGACGCGACACTCAGTGCCATAGTCTGTTTGACATAGCGGTGGCTTGGTCATGGCCCGGGCTTGATCTCCGAGGGCTTTCGCAGCCCCCTTGATTCCGTGGGGGCAGCGCTCGCCGTCGCGGTCCGGCTGTGGCCGGTCTGTGCCGCGGGGGTCGGTCGGTGAGTTAGCGAAGCACACGGAGAGAGATCCTGAAGATGCGAGCAGGAAAAAAAAAAAAAAAACCTAAAATAAAAGGTTATCTCGCGCCCTAATCAAAGACCTTCTTTGATTTGAATGATTTGAGTAAACGGTGGTGTTGAGCGTGCCTGGCTGCCTTGCCTTGCAATCTGGTGCTTTGCGGGCAGCAGCACAGAGCACGACCGAGGTCAGACGGAGGAGTCCGAGGGGGACTGGTGTTCCACGTCCCCCGCCCCTGCTGCCGCCTCTCTGTGCCGCAGGAATCGGTAAACGATTCCCACTCGGGCCCTTCGATGGGAGCGCCGGAGGTGCCGGGAGCTCTGTCCCCGCTGTGGCTCGCCGAGCTCAGGGATGTGCGGGCCCCGCACACCGAGCACTGCTGCGGGAGGGGCTGATTGTAGGAGAAAGTTCGCAGAATCATTACCCTCATCCCGTGACAAAAGCTTTTTTTAAAATAGACCTCCCCACTTGCAACTTTGCGGTTCAATTAGGACTAGTAATACCAGCGTGGAGCTGCCTTAGCTGGTTCATTGATGCTTCTGTCTGTGTGATTTGCTTACATTAGAAAACAACTTTTGAAATCAGGTTATCTAGTTCTTTTCTCCTTAATAACAAGGACAGACTTGCATTTATCTGGCTTGATACTTGTAGGAAAATGATCTTTTTCTTTGCTGAAGTTGAATTAGACCTTGAATGTTTCACTACAGAAAGGAAAATTATGCCACCAGTTCATGACTCATAGTTTAAAAAAATGCAGTGGTGGGGGACTAGGTGGATTTCACCATGTACTTTCTTTTGTGAGTTCTCTGTAGCAGGTGTATTTACATAAGCTAGAACTTCTGTCTTTCAAGGGACAGAAGTGGCTGAGGGAATTCTGTCTTCTGAATGTATTCTGCCAGAGATCACCTAAAAGGTGAAGCGAGAATATGCTAATTTCAATTTAATGATCTCATTCTGTCTAGCGGAGGTATTTCCTCTTTGAGAGTGAGTGTAACATTCAAGGAGCTTTTTCCATCGTTATTTTCTTACTCTACCCCAGCAGCAGCTGCTACTGTAGGTCACTGTAACATGCTGTGACAGCCACAGATCGCCTTGGAAGTCAGTTGATCAGTGCTGACGAAGTTCTGCTTGTGTATGGGCATACTGAAGAGACAGAGCCCATCTAACACATACAACTGGTTGTGGAAACCGATTTTGATCACCCCAGAAGAAAAGGGTTGCATCCTCATGCTAGAAGAAACCAATAGGATGGGGCAGTGGTGCTGTGGAGAGGGCACTGGTTTATAGTGTGGTGATCCAGTCCTGATCTCTGCTTGAGTAACCTGGAAGATGTTACTTCTGTCAGCTTCACTCTCCTGCAGAACAGGGGTAATGAAACTGGTTTTTATTGCATGGGAGTGATAAAGTGCAGGTGATGCAGTCTGTATACCATATGCTGTAGAGTTTTTGCATCATGGACCTGTTTTTCTCTCGTGTTCAGTCTTGAGAGAGAATGTGCAGCTTCCCATTCAGGTTGTTACCTGCTTGCAGCAAAGCTTTTTTATGTCTGGTTGTAACTTGGATGTCTGAGCTCTTACTCCCTCCAGTCTCAAATGGATTAAGAAAAGTCTTTTGCCAGGTGGATTTTGTTACAGAGATGCTTGTCATCTCTCATCAAGTCATCTTTCAATCTCCCTGGTTGACTGAGTAGAAGGAAGGATTATGAGGTTTTATGTACAAAGTCTCAAGCAATAATTAGTTCCAGAAACTATAAGAAGTACAAAGCCATAAGAGAAAGCATTTTCCTTCTAACTTTTAATGTTATTTTTCTAGCATTCTTAGGGTGCCTAAGTTGTTAACCAGAGAAATTTAGCTGCTGTTCACCAATCTGTTCCTAAAGACACAAATCAATGGTAGACTAAGATTCTCACGAGCAAGAATGATGCACTACCAGTGCATCAAGTGCTGGTCCTAAAATCAGTGTAACTGTGCCAAGCCTGCGTAATGTGATCCTATAAAATATGTGTTTGAGTGCCTGCTGTGCAAGAGGTTTGAACAATTGGAGTTTCTTTAAGAACTGAAAGAAAACATAGCTGATGGTGGAGAAGTTCTGGTGGTCTGGTACCAGCAGGAAGGGTAGGAGCTTTGACACAAGTCTCTGGAGAGCCATAGCTATTTTATGTGATCTATGGAATCATGACTTAAACAAGGAGAGAAAGCATATATCTTGCCTTAACTTCCTTTTGTATCTGGTCTAACTGGGATCCCTTCCCACCACTGCTGATTTGTGAAGAGTGGGGAGATGATTTAGTCATGGCAACAAGAGAATCATAAATGTTCAACAGGGCTGCTGATGTCTTTGCTTTTCGTTGTAGGCACAGTGAGCTGCACCTTGTTCCTGGCAGTTAACAGTTTATATTCAGCCAGTGATGATGTGATAGAGCTCACACCAACTAACTTCAACAAGGAGGTCATTCAGAGCGAGAGCCTGTGGCTGGTGGAGTTCTATGCCCCGTGGTAAGACCTGCAGCTGTGTTCTTGCTCGCTCTTATGACAGAGGAGCAGCACAGGAATCTGCTGCTGATCAGCTCAAGGTTTCATTCAGTTATTGGCAGCACAGTTGTCAGTTTGATGGCCTCATAAGTAACAAAATAGCTGTACTTGGGATTCCTGCTTTAAATATTTTCATGAGAGGAAAAAGGCAGGAATTGGCATTTCAAGTTGGCAAATAGGGTCTGGTAGCAAAACCTGTGCCATTTTTCTACTTCTATTTTTTCTGGTTAAATTAGTATTAAAAATGATTGATTGAAGTGCAGTTAGTGAGAAAGTCCCTCACTTCTGTGTTTCTGAGAATAATTCTGATGTGAAAGCACAGATCTGAATTCACACTTAAAATTTCCAATTTCCATTTAAAAATACTGGCTTTGTTTGTCTTAATTTAGCGTCCCTCTTTGTCTCATTTTCTGCTTAGGTCTAGAGTATGGAGTCTATTCCATTTAAATTCTGGTGATATCTCTATTTGTACAAATCCTCCATGATATTGCCATCCAAAGCTCCACATTCTGGAGAAAGTGGCCTTTTCCACAAGCAACAGCTTGACTCAATCTGAACTGAGAGGTTTACAGGGAGCCTTGCTATGCCTCTTCTAGTGTTGTTGCAATCTATATAATGTGGAGGTTTTTCTTCAGAAGCCTGAGTGATGATGTGATCTTGTGGCACAGGCTCTTTTCCTCTTCATGACTAAATCCTCAGTCTCCCACAGTTTGCTGTAAGTAAGACTGAAATAGTTGTCAGATCTGAATGACATTTACCATTTTTGTTTGGTTTTTTTTCTAATAGGTGTGGTCATTGTCAAAGGCTTACCCCTGAGTGGAAGAAAGCAGCAACAGCTTTAAAAGTAAGTTTAGCCTTTCAAATGTGCTTGTGGAAGTAGATTGAAGAGAGTTTGGCTGTTTGACACCTGAATTGGGAACGTGGAGAGGTTTGCTCCTTACAACCATTATCACTTTAATCATACTTGTCTAGCCAGATAAGTGTTATTCAGGCACTTGAAAACTCAGGATTTTTGTTTGGTTTGGTTTGTTGTATCCTTTTTAAAAGAAGCCATTGACTTGTAGAGGAAGAAAGTCAGTTCTGTCCCTGTGAGTTCCCATTACTATTCTCTAGGAGTGAAAACAGCTTTTTAAGCCATTGGTATTGACTATTTTTTTAATTACAGAAAAATTAGTCACGTTGTGATTAGCTGAACTCTTGCCTATGTAATATATATATATATATATATATATATATATATTCTCTATCTTAGAAAAACAAACAAAATAACCCAACTAAATAATAACCCAAACAATTTAAAATTTATTTTGTCACGCTGAAGAAAGAAGTGGACATTTATAGTGTTCTGTGATTTAATGCTTGTGGGGTAAAATACCTCTGTTCTGTTGCAATCCTAGTAACTGCCCCTCTCTCTTCCCCTCTTCCCTTGTGTCCCCAGCAGTGAGTATAAAAGGTGTTCAATTGCTGTAGAGGTCTTGGGCGTCATTTTTTGTTTTGTTTCTGCAGGGTGTAGTGAAAGTGGGTGCAGTAGATGCAGATAAACATCAGTCCTTGGGTGGACAGTATGGAGTCAGAGGGTTTCCAACTATCAAGATATTTGGAGCCAACAAAAACAAAGCAGAGGATTATCAGGGTAATGTGATGAATTTTTTGATGTTGCATGCCTAAAAACTTCGCTGAATGCAGTAATCATGGTAGCTTTTACTGCTGTGTTGTGTGGTTTTTCCTTCCTGTCTAGTGCTTGTAGGAATGGAGAGACAGATGGGTGGTACTGGTTTGACCAAATCGTGTGTGTCTTAGCATTGTCCAGCAGTCCCACCTGCAGTTCATAGTTGTTGGAGCTGATAGAGAGTTTCAAGGAATTGTTCCGTTCTTCCCATTTATTTGGAGCTTGCCATAGAGTCACTCCTCATCAGAAAAGCAAGGTGTAGTGAAGTCAGTCTTGCCGCTTGTTTTTAAGTCAGATGTCCCACCACTAGTGCTGTATCACTCATAGCGTAGTGCTGCTTTTCCTGAAAGATCATTAGGGTGAGGGAGGAATTACCTTTGTAACTGAGTTAGGAGCACACTTTAAACTGGCCTTTTGATGGTTGGATCACTTGTTGTGCTGCGCTGCAGGTGGCAGGACAAGCGATGCCATTGTCGATGCTGCTCTAAGTGCTCTTCGCTCCCTGGTGAAAGAACGTCTTAGTGGCAGAAGCGGAGGATACAGTTCTGGAAAACAGGTATTTGAGGGAATGTGTGTTTGTTTTTCAGCTGGAGGCTGTCTTGTACAGGAGATCAAAGCTCAGTCACAGATTTGGAAGGGGTGTCTGGAGTTTTATCTAGTCCAGGTGCCCTGCTCAGTGCAGGGCCAGCTGGAGCAGATTGCTCAGGGCTGTGTCCCTTAAGTTGTATCTCCAATAACTGAGACTCCAAATGGACAGCATTCTCCAGGCAACATGTTCCTGTGTTTGATCGCGTTCACAGTAGAAATCTTTCCTCTTATGTTCTAGGTTATAGAATTGTGGAATGGTATTTCTTCTGTTTCAACTTCATCCCTTTTGTCTCTTGTTGCAGTGAAGAGCCAGCCCTTATTTTCTTTACTCTCCTGCACCCTCTCATCACATGCTGGATGCTCAAAGCCCTTTAATCATCTCTGACCACTCCAGTGTGTGCATGCATGTTCTGTGGGGGAGCCCAGAACTAGACCCAGCACTCAGGTCACATTGCACTGAGCAGAAGAAAAGATTGCCTCCTCAGACCTGGCAACTCTGCCTAGTGCAGCTTGGGAGGCTGTTCACCACCTTTGCCACAGGATTGCAGTGCTGGCTTACGTTCAGCTTGTCCACCAGGACACTCATGTTCCTCTTGGAAAAACTGCTTTCCAGCTAGTCAGTTCTCAGTGTGTACCTGGTGTATGGGGCTGTTACTCTCCAGGTGCATCTCCCTATGAACTGTGGGGTTCCTGTTAGCCCCATTTTCCAGGTGGTTCAAGTATCATTTGCCTAATCCTAATCTAAATTAGACAGGATAAGTTTTTTTAACTTGGTAGTGTTTTTCTGAAGTTAGCTTGCTGGACTTCTCCCTGAAGGTAAATGGAAAAGCTTCCAGCTCCTACTACTATTTCTGAGTTATGGTGCAAGTACATTCTGACATCCTCAGGGTGGCCACATAGAAGACCAGGGTGGACTCTACCCTGTAGTGTGTATCAAACTCCCACGTGTTTGTTTTGCCTGGAAACCAGGACTTCGTTCCAGATGGAGGTGGAAGTTGGAGATCACTTTGTTCATGGACAGATAAGTGCATGAAGAGCTGAAAAAGTGTTTCCACACCTTGGTGGTCAGTTTGACCCAGTTTCTGTTTTTTCAAGAGGAGATTCATTTGCTGTGTCTTGGAAATGTTGCGGGGAGTAGTAGGCTTTGTGTACTGTCAGTTTTAAAAAGAGAAAGTTGCCTGACCTAACACTGCCTGTTCTGTGTCTTGCTCAAATAAAGATCATTTGTTTCAATGTGACACACAGAGGAGTTGGCCTGTGTGGGAGACCAGTTTTGGTTACTTCTTATTTGAGGGTCTGTTTGTTTCTTACAGAGCCGGGAGAGCGGAGGTGGAAATAAGAAGGATGTGATTGAGCTGACTGATGACAGCTTTGATAAGAATGTCATAAATAGTGACAATGTGTGGATGGTGGAGTTTTATGCCCCATGGTGTGGGCACTGCAAAAAGTAAATGAAGTTTTACTTTAACAATTCAGTTCCTGTTAGTGCCTGTTTTGTGTAATACCCTTGATCCCCTAAAAGAGACCTTGCATCTCTAGTATACCAGAAGTGAGGTTTTTTTAATGTGATCTAACCAAAATTTGTGGGCTTCTGCTCAGGGCCCCTTGGTGCTGCTCTGTCTGCACTCCTTAGCAGTAAAATTTCCAGTTATCAGTAGAAATAAGATCTGGAAGTTATATTAAACTTTTCCATTCCTTCCTGAAGGACATCAGTCTTGTTTGGATAACCCTCTTAGCTGTCATTCTCAGCAAGAGACTTTTTTTCTTGAGTTAAACGTGCTACGTAATGTTGATGTGTGGTATACTTTTGCTAGCTCTGAGAGAGCTTAGGGCACTTGTACTCTCTGTTTTTCAGCCTGGAGCCAGAATGGGCAGCTGCTGCCACCGAGGTAAAGGAACAAACAAAAGGAAAAGTAAAGCTGGCTGCAGTAGATGCAACAGTCAATCAGATGCTGGCAAACCGATACGGGGTGAGTGTGCTCTGCAGTGGTACAATTCCCTTTCCGTCTCTACCAAGTCAGATTTCTCTTCAATCTTTGATAAACAGTTCCTTAATCTGGTACTACTTAAATGTTCCGTGCTAAAAATAAGTAACACATTCAATTTGTTTCCCACAAATAATGAATGTCAGTAACAACATAAATAAATGGAGAAAGAGGAAAAGATTTTTTTCTGGATGTTGCTGGGAAGAAAGGCTCTTTATTGCCATGTTGTATACCTGTATCATCTGGAGGAAGAGGTCTCTTTCTTGAGGCTGTAGGATGGTTGGGCATCTCTGGAACTCTTGGAGCCAGTTATCAGGGATCACTCTGACAATATCAGTTGCTCAGATCAGGTGTGTTGCTCACCGAAAGAGAGTGGATACTCTTGAATTTTTCTTACAGTCCACGGAGCTCACAGTGTGCTCCACAGTTTCCCTCTAAGTGCACATGGCTGACAATGTGGAGGGAGCACTGAGCAAGATTTATTGAAGTGTAGCAGAAGGAGCTTAAAGTCCTCTTGCTGCCGTGTATGCCCAGTGTTGTCCACCCCCAGAGAAATCAGGAAATTAATGTTTAATAAATATCAAGGGTAAAGATAGTCCTCATGGTGCTTAAACCTGCAGTGCTTGGTGCATCTAAATTGAGATTAAACCATTGCTGGTTCATCAGGCCAAAACCCCAAAGTAGCATTTTAGTGTACGTTAACCTTGTTTTGAATTGTTGCAAAAGTAGGAAGCTACAAAATTCAAGTTGAGTCAGAACATGTGAGACTCAATACATGAAGATGTTGAATCTCCTCCCTTGCTCTTAGTCTAGAGGACATCAGACAAGCAGATAATTTGCACCATAAATACACAGGTTTAACTGAGCTGATGGTTTAAACTTGTCTTGCAGATTCGTGGATTTCCCACCATTAAAATCTTCCAGAAAGGAGAAGACCCTGTTGATTATGATGGTGGGAGAACTAGATCTGATATCATTGCTCGTGCTCTGGATCTGTTTTCTGATAATGCACCACCACCTGAGCTCCTGGAGGTACTTACACATAATTTTCTCAATTGCTTTTCCATCATACTCTTGGCAGCAGTTTTTACGGGTCTATATGAACTCTTAATAAAACAGCCTAAGTGTGGTGCTTCCGCAGTGTTTTGCCTCAGAAAGTAAAGGATAACAAGCTTTGAATAACAAAAAGCTGAATGTTCATATGTCACTGTTGGACACACAATCACACACACATACACACTGTCTGGTGAGAAAGCGTGAACTGTTTATTACAAAATCTGACTCCATTTTATAGTATTTTTACAAAGGCCAGGGGTTGGAGGAGAAGGCTGACACCTCTCCCCATCCCATTGGTCAAGACAACTGTCCATCAGCTGTCCATATCTCCAAAACAAAAATGTAAACTACCTTAAATTAAGAAAAACATTGCTTCTATTTATAACACCCGTGTGTGAGAAACTGAGAACTATGAAACCTGTGAGACACAGAAGGGTGAAAAATCAGGGCGACATTCATTTCTACTGTCAATTTGTTGTGCTCTGGAAGATGATCAGAAATGATACAGTGAAGGCATTGACAGGATGGTACCAGGGTGTCTGAATCTGCACGTGAGGAGCAAGTGAGAACGTTGGGTTCTGTGCCCCATCTCTTTTCTTACAGTAAGAGAGCAGGGCCTTGTCATTTGCAAGCTGTCTGTTAGGAGATGAATGATGAGTAGTTTTGCTTGTTGTCCAAAAATCTCCGCCCTCTGTCAGGCAACTTCTTTTTTCAGCTTGTTGTTGGTAGATTTGAAATGGTGATCACTTGTCTCTAAAGTGAGGTGCACACAAGACAGTCCATTGGGATGCAGGAAGGAAAAAAAAAAGAATATATGTACTATTACTAAACAAAGATTTTTTTTTATGGTGCTTATTTCATCTTTCTCATCCTTCTATATTTTTTATTTTCTATGCTTTCTAATATTAATACAGCAATACATGTTGATGTATATGTGTATGCATATAATTGATTTTTATATATCAGAGACTGAATGACTGGAAATTTCTTTATTGGTGGGATGCACTATCAATGGTTGGAGACCACTGGTGTAGTCACTGGATCAATTCCTTTTTGAGACTGATCCCACAAAACCAGTGTTGCTGTTACTGCTGCTGGAACATCCTCATCCACAGCAAAGGCTGCCTCTGCTGCCTGACCTTGTACTCGCAGGCACTCACAGGGGCCTGGGGGGGCTCTTGCCAGCCTTGGGCAAAAACAGTGATTTTGAGCAAAAAGTGACATGTGACTGTGCCTCCTGTAAGCCTTTTTTGGTAGTGCATAATTTCCTGTTGCTGCAAGTCTCAGCAAAGTGCTGCTCACTCTCCGAGAGTGTGAACTCTTTGTAAATTATTCTTGTATTGGGAGACCAGTGAAGTAGAAGAGACTTGTAAGCTTTTGTGTCGAGTTGTTTCAGTGCTTACTGCCTTGCAGGATGGAGTTACTAGGTTGTTGGTGGGAAGTACAGTCACAACTGAAGAACCAGGTCTTACTTTGAGGTCATTGACTTTCTGCTGCTTTCTTCTAGATAATTAATGAGGATGTTCTGAAGAATACCTGTGATGCTCATCAGCTCTGCATCATTTCTGTCCTGCCTCATATCCTTGACACAGGTACACAGACAAGGAAGCAGACTTCTGTATGAATTTGTCACTTAAAGCATAGTTCTGTATTTTAACTTGTCCAATTCTGTTTAACAAACAGGAGCTTCAGGGAGAAATTCTTACCTGGATGTCATGTTAAAAATGGCTGAAAAATACAAAAAGAAGATGTGGGGGTAAGTGTTATTGTCCATTGGTTGTCTTGGAAAAGATGTGATAATTTCTGGGGATAATGGGATAAAATTTGTATGATACCTGTTCAGCTACAGAAAGAGTTGTTCCTCTTTCAGGGTAGCATATCTCAGTATTTCACTGATTACTGGAGATGGGTATGCTGTGACTTTAAAACAGTGCTTTTTATTTTCATCCGCCTCTCAAATTCTGCGTTTACAAGTGATATCTAAGCAATAATGAGATTAAGCATCTTTTACTCTTGTCCTGAATACTCAAGTATTTTAGGGAGGTTTCTTTTACCATCTTTTGCTGATTGGTGAGTCTGCCAGTGTGACTGCTGAATTCTCCAAAAAACAAGTTAATTGCATTTTATGAATGTGTTTCATGCTCTCAAAGAAACAGGTCAGCAGGCTATACTCAGCTGCAGCTTAGGATCTCTGGGACTTCTCAGGAAAGTGAGAGCTGTTCTGTCACAGTGACTGCTGTGAAGAGGAGCCAAAATGGCATGAAAGCCTGAGGGAAAATGCTGAGATTGGCTCATTCCAGAGGTTCCTCAAGGGACTTACTAAGATGAGGGGAACTGAGACTGTCCTTTGCTAGAAATCCTCCACAGTGATATTTGGGCAGGATTTTGTGATCTTCAGATCTGTGACTTGAGTACTTTTAAACCTTCCCCATAATACCGGCTAAAGTGTAGCGGTGTGTTCAGGTTGCTAATGTAGTTCTTCCCCTGCACTGTGTTTAGTGGCTGTTCTTACCCAGCTTTCCGTGGCTGCGTGGGTGGGACTGGCCTAGAGGTGCTGCTGAGGCGGGGCTTTCTTCTGCTGCAAGGTTCAAGATCAGGACTCTCCTTTCCCCTGCTGACTTTGAAAATGTCAAGGGCAATACAGAGCCCAGTTTGAACTCTGCAGGGTTGCAGGGTAGTGATTTGAAAATTATTGTAGTGCCTATCCTCATTATTAATTTTCTATTTCATCTTTTCCTCAAGGTGGCTGTGGACAGAAGCAGGTGCTCAGTCAGATCTTGAGAGCTCTCTGGGCATTGGAGGCTTTGGGTATCCAGCAATGGCAGCTGTTAATGCTCGGAAGATGAAATTTGCCCTTCTGAAAGGATCATTCAGTGAGCAAGGGATTAATGAGTTTCTCAGGTAATGAAATCCTTAAGTGACTTAAATCTTTCTGTATCTGGGGCTATGACTCTTAGACCATAAGCAGACTCTCTTGCATCAGACAAGACTTGCCATGGTCAAGAGAATTAAGATGAGAATTCAGTGGAGTAAGGGAATGGTTTCTATGGGGATTGCAATAAAGCAGTCATTACCTTTTTGTGGTGTGCAGAATAAAGTTGGCCATTTAGACTTAGATATGTAGTTTTAGTACAATATTTGAAAACAGAAGTGGACTTCGATGTTGAACAATTCTGTTTCTCTGGTTGCTTAAGAAATAACTTACTAATGAATTCCATTTAATTCAAATGGTGCATTCTGACTAGTCATTCATTAGTAATTGGAAAGTCCCCATTTTGGGAATCATAATGGGTGTGGTTAAATTCTTGAGGTTGTATACGTTGCTGTTGATCTTTCTGATTCAGTTTGGTCCTGTCTTCTCTCTCCCACCTTTCCATTCTCCTGGCAGTTGATATATTGATTGGGGAGAGTTGAAACAATCCATCCAAAAAGTCGATAGCTCATGACTGCTCAGCACAAGTCCTGTGAAACTGCCTCTTGTGGTACCTGGGCAAGAGCCAGTGCTGAGAAGAATGAAGTAAGGAGAGGAAATGGAGAGGATGACAGAAGGTGGCAGCAGCACTGAAACAGAGCAGCTAAACTTAAACTGTTGCTTTAGTGTGGTCAAAGTGAAGTGGGAACTCTGCTTCCACATAAAGTACCAGCTGCCATAAGTTATGCAAGAGCCCTTGAGACCTTACATTAGAAGTGTTATTTCCATGTCTGTCCTTGGAGAATGGCAGAGAACAGCTAGAATTGCAAAAGCAAATGCAACAGCCTCTCCTCACCTTGCCATAATAAGCACATTAATTCACTGCAGTTCCTACTGGATTAATGGAATCAGTGCTATATTCTTACCTGTGAAAGTGATCAGACTTTCTTCTTAATGCCAAAAAAAGGAACATTCTTAGGCCATCAAGTTAAATTCAGGATACAGATGCAAGCAGAGAGATACCAGACAGTTTATACTAACGCATGTGGAAATGTCTGCCTTTGTCAGACATGGCAAATTTTCTTAGTCTATAAAGTCCATCTTAGTGAAGCCTCTCCTGGGTGAGGCTGGATGGTGCTTCCAGAACACAATAGCCAATTTAACAGCTTATATTGCATTAGGTAATTGGTTTGGTATTGTCTTATCGTGCAGCACTACTTCCTAGAATAATCTCTTCCTGATAACTTCAGCTCAGCTGTGCTGCCTAGAGAAAGCAGTATAATCACAGCTGGTGTGGCTGGCCATTCACTCAGCTGCTGTAGGCAGCTTCTGCAATCTCTTAGGCAGTCTCAGCAGTGTTGACTATAAGTAAGGAAATTGGCACTGTGAAGAGCATAAAAATTGTGAACTCCACTTGGGGAGGAATGCTAATTCAGTCTTACTTGCTTCTGAAAGATGCAAAGGGATTAATGCCTCAGGATTTTAATGCTGGGCTTTTTGAGCATGCCTGACTATGAGTTCAGGATGGTGTGTCTCAATCAAAGCTGGTTACCTTGTACCCTTTGGAAGCCATGGAGGCTGTCTCCGCTAAAGATTACTGGTGATTTCAACTAACACTTGCAGGTGACTTCCAGAAGGAGAATTACAAGCTCCCCTTGGAGTTGCCTTAAGTGATAAACTGTTAAAGAGGCTGCACTTATCTGTGATTTTTACATTGCTAAAATATGAAATAGTGTATCTCACACATGTCTTTGAATCCAGTTGTAAATTTTCAATGCTGTTTGAAGGGCTCTGTCATTTTCTGCTTCTTGAAGTTTTTGCATCCTGACACTTTAGATCTACTTAAAGAGATGAAATCTTGAACTTGTATTCCTTTTATCTGAAGCAGGCTCTATTCCAGGTGGATGGAGGTTGGAGGAATTTCTTAAATTTAACTTTTACTTGTTTTTTCTCAGGGAACTCTCCGTTGGTCGTGGTTCTACAGCACCAGTGGGTGGTGGAGCTTTCCCCAAAATTCATTCAGTTGAACCTTGGGATGGCAAAGATGGAGAGGTAAGAGGTGCTCCATATCAGAAAGTGCAGAGGAATTGCTGTGTTCAGAAGTGACAGGATAGAGTAACTAACACCTGTCAGTGAAAAGTTCTTGTTCTTACAAGATTGTGGTAAGCTGTGTTGATGGTTTCCCATTATCTTAATCCTGCCAGCAGACCATATGGTACATTGATCACATCTGCATTGTGGACCAGATATTCCTGCCTCACTGTCAGGATGTGATCTGAAAGCTGGATCCCTTGAGGCAGAAATGCATTACCAGTGCTGACTAAGGGAGTGGTAGCGCGTGCATTCACCACCCCAGTGTTGTGGAGACTTGGGTTCTGCAATATGCTGACCTTGCCATCAAGGTCTTAATGCCAGAAAGCTTGTCAGGTTAAGCCTGTATATAACATGGTGACCAAGTCTACCTCCTTAAGGTTCAACATTGCTGTAAAAACCAAAGTTACTGCAGTCCTTTGATCTACTTCAGACAGATAAAATCACAGAATATGGGAGCAGTTTTGTTACATAGTTTATTTGTATAGCCTTCATCTGGAGTATTTTGATTAGTAAGAAACAACCTCCTAGTCTAAACTCTGATCACTTGCCTTGTGCTTAGTCCACTTGGAGTTTTCTGAATGAAAAAGAGGACAGGAGAGAGCTTTACTCTCAGGATGAAGTGAGAATCTTTCCAACTCAGGGATCTCCTGGCATTAAGCACTTCTAAATATGTACTCATAACTTTCCCTTTCTAACAGCTTCCAGTTGAAGATGACATTGATCTCAGTGATGTGGATCTGGATGACTTGGATCATGATGAGCTGTGAGATCTTCAGGAAGCTTCTTTTCTTGGGAGAGCCTGTGCAGCAGTTTGCAGCCTGGATCACAATCAGACAGATATTTCAGTGGCCTTTCTATGGAGAAGTAGCACATGACACACTGTGCTATTGGATGCACTGCAGCAGTGGACTGTACGCATCTCAAGAAAACATTGCAGAAATTCTATGAATTGTCATAACCAGTAAACTTGATTGTATTCTGTGTAACAAATATTTTGAGGACAACATGGATATTTCTTTGGAACATCTTGGGGGTTTATTTTGTTCATAATTTGCTGTTTGAGTGTTACTGGAGGCTGTTAGTGTAACCAATTTTAACTGTAATTTTTTTCATGGAGGTGGAACCTGCTCAGCTTCTGTTTTAATTAAAGAATAAAATATTTTTTGACACACAGTGTTAGTCTTGTATAGGTAAGAAAGGTGCACATAATACAAGCAGTCCCATTTTGGATTACACTTGAAAGTGAACTGTAGAAATAGAGGCATGTGCAGAGGGGTCTTAACCACCTCCTTGCTGTGAGATCTTGACAGTTTAGCCCAAAGCCTGATAAGATGGACAATCTTAGTTTAAATGCTCTTCAGTCTTCCTTTTCCTATTCCTTCTCAGGGGCTTTCTCTTTCTTTGTGCCAGACTTCATAAGATCATTAATAGAATGGAAGTGGGGTTGCTGCTGCAGTGGGAGATGCTGGGAGCTGTTGGTCTTTCCCCTGGATTAGTGATGAAGCTATTCTGTGTTTTACGGCATAAGGATTTCCAGGTGCTAACAGAAAACCACCCTGGTGCTGTCTCCAGCAAGTTTGGTAATACTTCTTCATTTCTCATCTGGTGTTGTTTTGATCTGAAATTGCTATTTCCTTTGGAAGGGGAATCAGGACTGTGAATAGGGATGTTCACTGCTGCTTTTTTAATAAAAATACTACTATTTTATTGTTCTCCATGTCTTGTATAATGGTGTCTAGTGAAGTGACTCTGATGTGATCAGCTTGTTTATAAATAAGGAATGAAAGGGCTGAAAGATTCCCCTTCTTTCAAGGAAATAATGTAATGTGGGTATTTGTCATCTGGTGTCTGTAAGAGACTGCCTGTAGCTCATCCCTGTGAAAAGGCAGTGTTGGAACCATGGGCAGCCAGCAGTAACTGCTGATTCCATGCAGGAGATGTGCTCCAACTCTTAAATCACCCCAGCAGATGAGCTGTAATGGAACTGTTCTAACTGAAATATCTTTGCAAAAACTAAATTCATGAGTACTTGGGACTGTAAATCATATTATGATAAGTTCCACAGCACTTTTGAGGATCTTTCCTCTGAAGCTTTTGGGGTTTTTGTTAAGTTAAAAGAGCTTTTGGCTTTGCTCTGATGCTTTCTACTTTCTCTGTTTGGATTTTTTTTAGTTTGCTTTGTTAGAAAAAGAGGACTGTATACACCTAGTAGATCCATTAGCCACCACACTTATTGTTTTATTTCAAGTCCAGTAGATATTCCATCTTTGTAATTTACCAAAAAAAAATAAATACTACCGTAGTACCTCTGCCTCTGAAATATGTTTTTGTAAAACTATGAATAAGAGATAACTTACATTGTAGTCACTGTAAAAATTACTAGAAATGGTAGGAAGATCATCCTGCTACAGCATCTGCATTTTCATTTGATTTTCAGCAGCTAAAAATTGGTTTACGGTAACATGAGACTCTTGAAAGTTAATAGATGAAGGCTGAGCAATTCTTCTTCAACTGCAGTCAAGAAGACTGAGGTCAATCTTGAAATAGACATAAGGATAGTATTCTTGATTACTCAGTTGTAACCCAGGGATGTCCATGCCAGGCTGCAAAAGGAAGCAACAGCTTTAGCACCAGTAAACCTGTGCAGTTCCAAGCTCCAGGGGACTGCATTTGTGCTCCTTTCCCACAGGTGCAATGGAGCTTTCTATGTGCCATACCTAAGGTGGGGAATTCACCACTGAGAATCTGCTCTGCTTCTTGTTTCAGGTTGCCTAATGTAATTAGCATTGAGAACTCATGCCTGTGCTGTTATGAACTTGTGGCATTTTTTTGTGCTTCAGCTCTACAGTAACTCATCTCTCCTCCCTTCATGCAGTGAGACCTGTGCTTGCTGGGTTTACGCTCTTTTGAAGGCCTCCTAGCTCATTTATTGCTTTGGCCTAAATTGTTTTGAATCGTAATTCAAGATATGGGGAAGGAGAAAGCAAGTACTGCTGCTTGTTGAAGCCCTAGGTTATTGACAAAGGACAGCCTTTTATGGGGGACAGAGGTGTCACAGTCCCAGGATTTCGTTCCAAATTAATTTTCCTTGCTTGTGTTGATCTGAACGTTTATAGCATATTTTAAGCGTTTTATGTAGAGGAGGGGCCATAATTGAGCAGACCTATTTTGTTCTGGTAGCTGTAAATGTCAGATGCTTCAACAGAAAATGAAAGCAATCCCTCTGCAGAGATTATAATTTCATAATATGAGCCTATCCTAATCCAGTCTGTAACCAGCTGGGATTAGAGCTGCATCTAGGGCTCCTATCATCACAAGATTTGAGGAGATGGTCCTCTAACCCCAGGACAGTGGAAGTGTTCATTTGGCTAAGCTGAGAAGCTACAGCATGTGCACTTGCAGTCCAAATACATACATCCATTATACTTGCTGCTGCAACTTCATCCAGGTGTTTGAAGACCACATTCAGGACATCTCTCAGGCGCTTCACAGACTTCCTATTTGGCTGCAGCAGCATTGCTTGAAAATTCACAGGGAGGCCATACCTCGGAACACAACATACATGATCATCTGCTGGGAAGGGGCACACTGTCTGCTCATGCCCTTCTCCCTCCTCAGCCTCCAGGCATGCCCACTGGTGATGTGTTGCAAAAACTCCTTATTGGGAAAGCATTTTCTTTTTGAAGCCAAAAGTCAACAGTGTCTTTCTGTTTTCCCCTTCCCTGTACGTGCCCCCAAAGAACGTTTTTCGTCAGATTTGTATGTCACCTTTTTTGTGGACCTCTGTATTGTCTCCTGTGAGCTACTGGAGTGAAGTGTGTAAGGCACACACCTCGAGCAAGACAAAACAAGGTGCGTAAGGGTTCCTCCCACAAAGGAACTGCACCAGGAAGAGAGTGGTACATTTTGACTTCCCCACGAATCTCTGCCTGCACTCTGTGTTTACTCACCTCAGGACAGATTCAACAAAAACTCTCAAGGCTTTCACATGAATCCAAGCCACAAATGCTTCACTGAAGTTCACCTTCAGCCAGCGCAGTAAGGGACCCTGTGAGAACAGAACAGTGATGTGATTCCCTCGCTAAGTGAAGCAGCAACCGCAGCCAACACTGCCACTGAGGCCATCATGGGCTGCTGGGGTAGTTCCCAGGCAGCCTGATAGCGGCTCCCAGTCTATCAGAAACTCAAGTGACCTTGGGCAAATCATGTTATTGTTCCCATGTCTCAGTTTCATGGGCTAAATAGAGCTCACCAGAGACTGTTGGAACCATAAAGCTATTTCTGAGAGAGGTGCTTAGGCATGCTGGTAACAAAGGCTGCCACTTGTGTGGGCCACCAACTCACGAGGTGCAACTTACATATTGTTGTTTCTTGTCGGAAGCTAATTTCATCAGTTCTTCCTTTTCACATTTCAGTTCCTTCTCATCATAATAAAATTCTCGAACCATGAACCTACAATTGAATGACATTTGCTCTCACAAGCCATAGTCCAGGGGATATGCACATTCATTTCTTTTTCTCCAGGAGAAGCAGGTATGGGAAGTTGCTAGCCATTTAACAAGTTAAAGTATGTGGAGGGTGGGAGTTGAAAGCCCTGATGTCAGCAGAATGAGAGCAGAAAGGGCAATTCCAGGGTCTGTAATTTGGAGCTTAAAGAACGGGATCACTAATTCTGCTACCACAGCTTCTTCCCACCCTGCCTTCTCAGTGGCTTTAGGACCAACAGCAACCCAAGCAGTCAAGAAGTCCTAAAACCAGTGATGGATTCCGCATGCTGCACACACAACAAGCCTCACCTGATCCTCATCACTTGCTAGCCTGCTCTGGCCAGCAGTCAGGGCTTCTTACCTGTTCTCCCTGGCTTTAGCCTTAAAGTCATCCATCACTTTTCTAAACAGGGTCACAGTGAAGAGTCCTCCCTCTGCATCCTCAGCAATCATTCTGTGGGAGAGAAATCAACTGGTGTGATTTGACATGGCAATCCCTCATACCCTTTTTACCCACCTCACCTTCCCCGTTGGCAATTCTTTTTATTTTCATTTATGATACTGAACAACACCCTGCTTTTTGAAGACTGCTGCAACAGAAACAGGGAACAATGACTTTACTTGCACTGGCTGCTCTATATCAATGTAAAACTCTATTGGTTTAGTTCCTGAACGCACTGTAATACAGACACATTCTGCCTGCCTGATTTTTCTGTGTTTCCCAGTAACATTCCCCCACCTTTACATGCACTTATGTTTTTGAGACAGGTAGTAGACAAGACAGCTTGTTTCTTTCTCTGTGCTTTCCACCTTCTCCATTTCAGGTAATATCCCTGTCAGCTCTTGTTCCCTGGACTGGATCTCATAGTCTGCATGAACTGAGCAGTGGAATATTTAAGTTCTAGGAAAGATTTTTTACCCAAAGTGAAAGGATAAGTTAATATGGCTTTTGCTAGTGCAAATGACAGTATGCTGAACTATTCTATGCTGCAACAGGAAGCAATTAAAAATGCAGATTTCTTGTTTCATCTTTTTTATTAAGTGCTTTCCATAAAGCTCTTCGTGATTGCATGTGTCTGAACCTCAATTAATATCATAAATTGCCTGTTTTACACAAAAGGAAGCAACAGCCTGGTTGAAAGTAAAAAGAAATAAATTACTGGAAAAGGGAACAAGCTAATTGTAAAAAAACTGACCTTTTTTCTTTCATCTGTACTTTCATTCAACAAACTAATTTCTATTTGAATTGCAAATATGTTAATGTGGAGCTTATGCATTAGACTAGTGATTTCCTCCAGGATCCACCAGTTTGAGGGGCTGAAACATGACAAGGATCTCTGAAAAAACCACAGAGCTAAATTTGGAATTTCACTTACTTGGTGGAGCGAGGTACCACCATATCTGAAAGTGATTCATAGGTCTTCTGCCACTGTAGGTAGCTTGACCTTTGAGCAATACAAAACAAAGCACAGTAAATAAACACTATATACTGGAAAGCAAATGTTGATATATGTTGTTAATTAATCTAATAACTTATGGTAGAAGGATTGAGCTCTTTGTGCTGAGTTATGTCATTAAGACACATTAAACCTTTCCTATCCTTTCCTCTCCTAGTCACCAGCTGAGGAGATGCTTCCCTCAATCCTATACCCTCAGTCTTCACTTTGAATCTTGGCTTGAGGAAGGATCAGCATCAGGAAACTGATGGTGGGAAGAACATGGCATATTCTTCCAGGCTGCCACACAGTGTCCCATGCTCCAGGATCCTGGCACAAGCTGCCCTGGTCCATGGGTAGGTGTGCTACATCTGCAATGTGCAATCCCAGAGCTGATCCGGTGCTAGACTGCACTCATGGCCAATGAGTGACCAAAGGGGATGATAAGAGTTTGGAAAGAGAGAAGTCTCTTTTCAGCATGAATAAACTCAGATAATGAAGTCAACAAACTTACTTCAGATAGCTTTTTGCAACCTGTTTTTCAGAGACAGAAGAGTGATGATGCTGTATGTGTGTGTTGGGACAGGGCTATATAGAGAAGAAAAGTTTTGTGTAGGGCTCTGAGGAGAATATGGTGTAACTTCCCCATTGGTAGCAGTCTTCCTATATATGGACACTTTCAAGGACACAGCCAGCAAAAGAAACCATGAGTTGAACGGGTCTAACTCCTTTTAGAAACTTTCTATGCTGCAGTAAGAATCTGGTTTTCTTTTAGCTTATACTACTCCTATCAGGAGAATAAGAACCCACTCGTAACCACGAAAAACCTACATGCCAATTGTCCTGCTCCAGCTTAGGCACAGTCTTTGTCTCCCTCTTTTGTGCTAGCACCACTCTTGACAGAAATTGTTCTTTCTTCTTTGCTAAGGGCTCCACCTGTGTCCCAGTCGGGGCACTCATGAGCTGCCCCGACCTGACCTGGTATCACCTGGTTCCGGTGCTTAGGCCTGGGACTCAATGCCACACGGGGGCTGCACACACTGTTGTCTTACTTGGGCACCACGACGAGCAGTGTGATAAGATACTCGGAATTCAGAACAAAGTCTTCTTTGTGCACTATATCTGCCAGGGTCCGGGTCAGCAGATTTCCCCTACAGTGAAGAAGACAAAGTAAAAATAACAGTGGCAGGAACTCAGCAGCAGAACATTGGAGGCATTGTGCTGTGGGTAGAGATGCTAATGGTATATACTGGAGTAGAAGAAGGCAGCCACCTGTGCCCTGTGCCCAGTCCTGAGTAAGAACAGTGGCACATATGAGTATGTGTTGGGTGAGGGCTTGCACAGCATCATCTAATTTGCTTTAAATTTACTACTTACTGGATTTTACCATTCTCCCCAGTGATATCCTAGAAAAAAACCCAGGTATCAGCACTGACATAGGCAAAGACCATAAGCAGATGAAGACAGGAGAGAGAACATTTGGGAAGCCTTAACAGTGCATTACCTGAACCAACAGAAGGAAAGAAAGAAAACAAAAATGTAAGTGGGATGCTGGTGAGGTGCAGGATCAAGCAAGACAAAGCTGTTTACTGTGGGAGCTTTTCAAATGCTGTTCAGAACATAAGACACAGCTCCATGTGGCAAAGGAATCCACAGGTTGACACAGCTCATCTAAATTCTGACTCCCTAAAGTCCCATCAGAGCAAAACAGCTGACTATTTCCAAGGCTGCCTTCTCACATGGTCAAAGAAATCGTATTAGGAACTTCAGTCTCCCTGAGCTGATTTTGAGATACACCAGCTACCCCACCACCTGTTTTCACTGGGTCCCTAAATGCTCAGCATGTCCCAAAGCCAGAAAAGTTGTTCCCTCCAGAACGTGGTCCACTGCACAGCAGTGGGTGTGAGCATTCACTGCCCATATTCAGCCATGTAACAACATCCCCAGCGCAAAATACTTACATAGTTTTCTTCTCCAGGCTTTGCAAATTTCCTTTGATGTTGTTGTACGCGGCTGATCGGGTCTTTAGGTCTGCTTCTATTTGAGTCACTTGCTAAAACAAAGTGAACAAAGGGGGTCAATGCAGGGCTTGAGGCGTTGCTCTCTACCTCTGTCCCATTACTATCACACCTTAACACAGAGACACAGCTGCCAGCTCCCCTAAAACCACCGGCCTGTGGCCAAGACAGAGCCAGGGTCGGAGCTCCCCTGAGGCAAAGGCCTCTGCAGAAAGTAGGGTTTAGTCAGCTGTTGCTGTTGATGCACTAGAGCTGTACCTAAGGGGCAAGTTCATGGTTTTATTTGTTAACTACGCTGAACAACAACACATCATACCTTTCTGAATGAACTGACGGTGTAAATAATTCATTCAGCCTGAAGATATTTGATTTGATGTCAGACCAACAGTTTCACAAAAAAAACCTCCAAAGTAGAGAATAATATGGCAATATATGGAAAAAAACCAAAGAAAATTACAATGAAGGGGATAAAAGTGCAGTAAACATCAATGTACTCTAGTGAATCTGACAAAGTGCCATATACTTACAGATAGAATAGGTTTCAGTATATGTATCATTATTATTGCAGTGAAAATTAAAATAATATCAACTGCTTCAGTACAAAGTGTGTGCTTCTGAGCTTGTTCCTGCCCAAACCAAAGGCAAAGCTCCACCTGAGTGCCACATGAGGAGGAATCGCAACCAGCCAAAAGACATGCTTCCCCATGTTGACATCCTAAAATCTGGAGTACAATTTACCTTTGCTAATGCTTCTGATATATTCTTCAGCGGCTGCTTTATGGGATATTTGGCCATGTCCCACTCAAACCGTGTCAAGTAGCTAATCAGGTCAACTGAAAATGCAAAGAGATGCATGAAAGCAGATAGTGTACCCGACGGCCAGTCAAGGTTTGAGGAGTAGTCCCCAACTATAGCTTAGGCATAGCTTTGATTAACTTTAGAATGTTAACCAGAAGCCCACCTCTCAATTCTTGCAGAGATTTGATCCACGTCAAATATGCACAGATCCTATGCCCAATCTAATCAACTTCCTAAACATCCCCAAACTTAAAAGTTAAACCAAAAATCATTTCTGCATCACACCTAACAGTACAAAAGAAGTGTAAAATTATCTGTATCATTGAGACACAGGAGTGTACAGCTATTCTTCTTCACAGTAAAAACAGTTTGTGTAATCTCAGTCTTGATTTCTGCCATATGCCTGAATTTAATCCCGGCTACAGCTATCAGAAAAAATACTTTGTGCCCAGGATCAGCAGTAATAATTCAGGGTTGCTGAGAGCTTGATCAATGGTATTAACAGCATAGCAGATGTCACTTCTCTGTGATTCAGTCAAATGCTTACTAGAAATCAAACAAATGCAGGTGCAATGAGGAATTCCTCATTGACTTTGCACACAGAGGTCCCCATTTCACACAAAGCTAGACACTATTTATAAATCCAGACACAGCACCCAAGAACAGAAATTCACAGCAAGGACCTGTGCATGCAACTGCCATAAAAAGGCATGCTAGGACCACAGGGACCCACAGCTTCTTTCCAGAATGAAGAGGAAATGAACACATACAACATCCAGCTCCTAGAACAAGATTTTCCAGTTTCACTGTTTGAAGATTAAGGGTTCTTGATGGTAGAAAACATTAAGACTTAGTACATTATGGTACCAAATAAGGACTTCTCCTCCAGCAGCTCATTAAATTAAACAGCTCTTTATCTGAGTCTGAGGGCTTTTGGATGCTGAACACACCACTGCATAGTGTTCTTGCAGACCTTTATAGGATGAGGTGAAGTCATGCATCCTGCTACAATGAGAAGGGCTGGGACTGCCTCCCAGAAGGTTAGGGAGACAAGAGGAAGGCAGCAGGCAGGGTCTCGAGGTCCAGACAAGGAGGCCAGAGGCACTGTCACCTAAAGGGTGGGATTCCTTCCAGACCAGGAGGTTAATTATGGAGAATGTCTGTGAAGTTGCTCTGAGGTGACAGGGAGCAAAACAAACTCAAGGTGCCAAGTAAAAGGACATGCAAGCTGGGGCCCTTCAGTGTTCTTTGCTACCTCGTTCAGGGAGTGAATTCAGTCCCACAGAAAGGTTTGAGCACCATTTCTTATGAGCTGGACTTTGAGGTTCAGGGGAAAACTTTATGAACCAAGATGCATGAGAAAGCATGTGAAAAACTGTGTAATTGCCCTACCACCAGCCTGACTACTCCACAGTCTCATGTGATACTGAATGCCCTTGGCAGGAGAGCACCATCCTTTGCATGGGCTTCTCTCACCCCACAACAGAGTCAGTTTACCCTATTGGATTTCCAGAGCATGGAAAGTCTTATATTAGGAGAAATAGGCTTCTTAGCAAGAGATAAACTGCCTGGAAGGCAGAGAGCACTTGCCATGGCAGTGTTCTCCCCCTTTTTCAAAACCACAGCTGTGTCAAAGTCCTCCACATCCAATGGACAAATAATAGGGCAAAGATCCAACCCTTCCTGCTAATATCTGATCAGGAATGAGCGAATTCTCCTGCACAGGGAGGGTGTAGAAAAGGGACAAAACTGCAGAAGATTGGGAGAGCTATGACACAGCTTCTGTATGCACAGTTCTCTGTTGGTGCTTGCTTGTGATCTCTGTGGGGAAGGCAGAGAGGTCAAAAATACTTCAGCAACAAAGTTCACACAGCATTTTCAGCACAGGGTACACAACACAAAGATTTCACCCTGCTGCATGTCTTCTAAGCTCGTGTGCTTAGGCTCCACAGACACAGGCTCTTTAAAGACAGACAGTGACCTATTTATAGCTGATGAGATATAAAAGTTCCCTGAAGAACTTCATATACCCTTTCTATCCTCACATTCCTTGAATCTCAGCAGCATCCAAATGTTGGGCAGTTGCACAGAGAATAAGTTCTCAGCCCAGTTTTTCAAGCTCACTCCTGAGTGAGCTTGCCAGTTCTGGCTGGCACTGGTGCAGGTTAGTTAAGCAGCCTAATCCTGGGGATGGCACAAACTACTGTGAAGAAGAGCTGTGTTGAAAATTCCAAGCAACCCCAGCACCCTGATGCTCCTGTAATGGCATCTCTCATTTATGGAACCTGTCAAATCACTTCAAAAAGGCTTCACACAGCTGCCCACCCAGGAGAGATGATTCCTACCAGCTTATAGCTGCGCAGGGAACCCACAGCCTGAATGTCTCATAATCTAACTTACACACCCAGGTCTAAAACATAATGTTCAATACTTCCTCTCCAAAACACTTAACTCTTCAAAAGTGTTATGCTTCCCATTTTCCTTTGTTTTGGGCTCACTATAAGGAATGGAGTTATTCCACCACTTACCAAATTTTAGATTCATTTAGGTTTAACATTTCCATAAATGGATGAGAATTTGGTATGAATCTTTGAAGAAAAGCTTTACATACATTTCAAGAAAGGTTATTTATCCTGTCATGATATATTTAAAATTTCTATATTACACAAGCACACATTTCCCTCTATAAGAGAGAAATTTGCTTGTAGCCACTTTCAACCATTGTCCACTGGAAAGCTCAGTGTCTGTGCATGTGTGTGTGTGCAAGTTCATGTAACTAAAAGTGCTGTATTTTTTACTACTGTGCATTTTTTTCCTACAAATCTAGCAAAAAAACCTTTTTAGACACAAAGCCACCACCAAACAGCTATTGGGGTTTTATATAAGTAAGCTTAAGTCAGTGTTACTTAAAACTATCTTGGCATTGTCGAATGAAACAGGACCACACAGCAAGAAATTGTGTCTTATAATTTTGTTTCTGATTTCACAACCTTGAGGAAGTCTTCAACTTCACAGTTCTTTTGCTAATCAGAAAAGGGAGGAAGAATTGGTACAGTAAAGTTGCCAATGCTTATGAAGACTGATATTGGAATGTATCAAGGGAATTCTCATTTACTAAGGCTGACTTCTTTTTTTAAGATGCAGTCAATAATCTTAAAAAGGTTAATGTCCTAATTCAATATTATCTGTTTGGATGACCAAACCCAGACAGAGAAAATTAGTAACACATGCAAGTAATTTCCATATCCTTCTAATACAACACATGCAGAGCTGATAGGGAAAAATTGTGTAAAAAGGGGAAACAAAGGAAATGAATGAAACTTGTTGCTTCTCAAGTCATAGGGATATCGTGATCAAGCTACGAGGTTGTTACTTGAGAAATCCATCGTAACCTGATCACTGTATCTCTACAACCAGACCAAGACTCGTGTCTAGCACTAATATACACAAATGCATGCATGTAACAACACCACAACCATCAGTCCTCAACATACTTTGGAGACATTTCATTTTATCCTTTAGCCCTGAAACACAGTAAGTGGGATTATTGTATTTCTCAAACAGTTTCACCCATCAAACATCAGTTTTATATCATTCAAGAACATTTCTAAAAGAACTCCCTCCCCATCCTTTACTAATACAGGTCTGAAGTACAACATTGCAGACAAAGGGAGATGGAGTGTGCACTCTTAGTTTATTTAAAGGCATCATGCTGCAAGTCTGTAATCAGCATGCATACCACATCCAATTTTGTTGTATTTTTCCAGAATAGCTGGGGAATGCAAATTACTGACAGATCACTGGCAGCTGTCACACAGCCATACAGAATGAGATTTAGGTGCCCTTAAGAAATCAAACCTAGGCAGGGCACAGAAGTGTGCTAGGTCATGTTACGAGTGAATGAGGATGTCTCTTGCTTTCATCTTCACTCCAAAGTTAGCTTCTGCTGAGAAAAATGGGAGCAGGCTAGACACATTCTTATAAAATGTTGCTGATGGTTGTTCTTTCTAAAGTGTGAGGGTTTCAATTCCACATATTCATATTCTGAAGCAAGCAAAAGCAGTATCAATGCATTTAAACCCCCACATTCACAGCACCTACCTCCATTGGCCAGAAGATTTTCCTGGACTTTATCTTTTGAGTCCTCCATAACTTCTCCTATGTACTGGGCTATTTTCTTTATTACGCTGAAGTGTAACGAGAAATTTTGTTAGTGAAGAAACAAAATTATTACCAAATAGTTTCACAGGGATCTGATAAACACAGAAATGCCCAAACAAAACACTTCTGATGCAAGGCAGGTTAATTTGCAATTCAAATGATAATAGAAGATCTAGGACACAATGCAGAACTAAATGTCTTACCTCAAAATACTCTGATCTCTGCAAAAACATAGATAATGTCATTTTGTCTGTGCTCTGGACTTAAAGAAGATCAAGATTCAGTCTTCTGTACAATCATTATACACATAGCAGAAACCAGAAGGCAAGAAAGGCAAGAAAATCATGTTTAAAATCCCCAAGGTGATGAAGGCAAAGGAGGCTACATACAGACACTGACTGAAGATCTGTTCTATAGGATGCTGATGAAATCCTTAGGGCTCACTGAGAAAAGGTTCTCAGAACATACTCAGGGAAAAATAGCAGTGTTATCCTGCTTGATGGGGAATTTATTTCTTATTCCTTTTCTTTTCAGGACTCTTTCTCTCTTCTCTTTTAGCATGGTGGACAAGACACTCCTTTAAGGTGTAGGAAAACCAGATGCAAATCCTTCTGTCCAATTCAGAGTAGTGATGTGTACAGAGACCCTCCTAGAGAACACAGTCTCCCCTGTGCCACTTATTCTTTGCTTATTTTAAGAAATGGATTAATCAAGTCCCTCTAGCACTAGTTCCCCCTTGTCTCTAGCCAAGGTACCTGTCTCATACAGGGCAAGAGCCTTTCTGGTTTTTTAAGTATTCTTCTGCACTCAAAAATATTCACAGAATTTGTCCTGCAGTTCCCTCACTGTCCTAGGTTGACTACGCCTCTAAAAAAACCAGAAGCTACAAGGTTACTGCCTGACTATTGAATTGGCAGAGACACAAAGTAGACACAATCCTTGGCATTGTAACAGCAGGCTTCATTTCTGCTTCATTTCTCGTTCTTACTGTGGGGGAGACTACTACAGATGCAGATGAGTTGGAGACTGAAAGGGCATCTACAGTGTTTGGGCTATGTGTTGTGTGATTAGACAATGTATTGTTGTGACCAACCATATGGTTTTCAAGAGCAAGAAAGGGACTTTGGGCCAGGTATACCAGGAAAGCATCAGAGAAGAGGATTTTTCTTTCACGTGCTGAAAAGCAGTTGCATCTATCTCTGTTACTATGAAGAAACTTAGAGTCTTGGGAAAGGTTTTTCAGTCCTACAACAGGTAGGAAAAATCTGAGATTGCTGATGCTGCCAAGAATGCAGTACATAAATTCTGTGCTGTTTGGGGTCAATTCAGTCCGAAGAAGAGATCTCCTTGTGACCTTTCAGTATATAAAGGGCTCTTATAAGAAGATTGGATAGAGGCTTTTTACCAGTGCCTCTAGTGACAGGACAAGAGGCAACAGTTTTAAATGAAGAGTAGATTTAGGCTGGACATAAAGAAAGAAATTCTTTACTGTGAGGTTGATGAGGCACTGACACAGGTTGCCCAGAGAAGTGGTGGATGCCCAGTCCCTGGAAGCATTCGAGGCCAGGCTGGATAGGGCTTTGAGCAACCTGGTCTAAGGAAAGGTGTTCCTGCCCATGGCAGGAGGTTGGAACTAGAGGATCTTTAAGGTACCCTTTCAACCCAAATTATTCATGACCCTGGACAGGTACAGTTCAGAATGCCTGTAGGAGGAACCTATACCACTGTGCTCCAGTTCACATCCCTTTCTCAGAGCTGCTGCGGTTTTTCACCACGTGGCTGCAGCCCCGTTGGGACCTGGCAGCAGCTAAGGGTTGCTGGAGT
Organism: Donacobius atricapilla; assembly: GCA_013397315.1. Taxonomy (NCBI): domain Eukaryota; kingdom Metazoa; phylum Chordata; class Aves; order Passeriformes; family Mimidae; genus Donacobius; species Donacobius atricapilla. The sequence goes on along the minus strand of WBMY01006136.1, from coordinate 321,647 downwards.
ACACAGCACATGTTGCCCACACTCAGGTTGGTGGGGGGTTGAGGTTCCCTGACAATTGCAACCTTGACAAGCCCTTCTGCAAATTTCAGCTTGTAGATAGAACTGGTTTTTGTCTCCTTCACGATGCTCAGAGACCCCAAAGGAACTTGTAACAAGATAGCAGTTAGTAAAATCAGCATAGAAGGAGGCTAAAGATATAGAGAAAGCAGTTCAAAGGGACTTGTATAAACCAGGAGCTTCTCCAGACGGCCTGAGCTGCTTTCATTACTCGAATGCATCTGGTGGCTGAACTGACAGGCCAGCTCTGGCCTCTCTCCATGGATACAAAGGACGGGACAGGTGTGTGCTCTCATGCACCTGACAGTCCTACCTCCCCAGGCAAGGCTTGGCTCCCTTTCCACCCACACATCCCGTGGTCCCTGCTGATGCAGTTTGTCACACACACACAAACACACACTCACATTTTGATCAGAAGGCATGAACTAAGAACTAAGTTTATTTAAAAGTCTGACTCCATTATATAGTATTTCTACAAAGGCTAGGGATTGAGGGAGAAGGTTGATACCTCTCCCCATCCCATTGTTCATGACAACTGTCCATCCATCAGCTGTCCATATCTGTAAGAACAGGAACGAAAACTTTCCTTGAAACTACAATAACATTGGCTAGTGTTTACAGACCAGAGCGTGAGAAAGAACCTAAAACATGAAACTGTGAAACAGAAGAGAAGGTTGAAAAAAATCAGAGTGACATCCTGCAGCAGGATACAGCCACATTGTGTGTAGTACACTGTGCCAGAGGAATGTTCTCCACTCCTGCCTTAGCCCCTGTGCCCTGCATTGCATCCTGTGAAATGCAAGTGGGATTCAATCACCCAATACATTTCCCATGCAAAGACAGAACCCATCCCCTCCACACCACTGACGTCTGGGGCAAATGACAGGAATCAGACCCCTGGAGGAGCCCCACTGACTACACTGACATCAAACAGTGGGCAGTTTTCACAGTCGACCATCAGATCTATGCCTTTAGATGAGATTAATCCCATCTTGAGCAAATATCATGATCAAATGATGCATTACAAAAAGAGAGACTTTCAGCAAAACTGCTTCAAGAAGTAGTAATAAAAATCTGTAAAGGGAATAACTCCATTTAACCTACTATTATATCTTGAGACTGATGTTTTGCTTCTGCAACTGCTGCAGAAGCCCTCCAGTCTGAGGCCACCTCAAGTATGCCACTGACAGAGGACCAGAGAACCCCCGGGTAAGAGTGACCCAGGAGACTGTCAGCTTTTGAGAGAGCTCCATCCTACCACAGGATGACATGGAAAAACACTCCTCCTCCCTGTGTAAATAAATAATAAAAGCATGTGGAAACAATAGCTCCTGCAAACTCTTGCCCCTTCTCTGCTGTCCTGGCAGGAGGCAGCGCTGACAGGTTTGTGCTGCCTGGCTTTACTGGCAGCTGTGTTTATCCAGCAACAGTTCAGCAGGCAGCTCTTTCACAGGACCAGGAACATAAATGCTCAGGTCACCTGAACAGGCTTGTAACCCTCTGGATGCCATTTACTTCAACCAAGTGCAAGTGCTTGGCATATTAACCCTTGAATCACAATTTAGACATAAAAACTGAGGTATTTATTTAATGCAAAATGTTTTTGCATGTCCTTGTGGGACTCAATCTGCTAATACCTTTGATTATTCTGTTATGCTCTGTTACTACTCTAATGCATTTTTCTTATTTTTCAAAACATTTTTCTTATTTTTAAATCTTGTTGATCCTTCCTGGTTACTATCTTGACAGGCAAGTGAGACAAACAGGAAGAGTCCTTGCCTCAGCAGATTACAGTAGAAGGGCCTCACTGACCACTTTGCTCTGTGCCTAGAGCCCATCAGAGGGTAAAGAGTCATTACTGGTATTGAAGGGACAATTAGTGGAGTAAAGTGGTGTTCAGCTTGAACAAGCAGCTGTATCGTGCTGGCAAGTAAAGATAAAGATAACAGATGGAGTCAGTGAGCCTAAGGAGCTCCTACTGACATTTCACTTCGAACTGCCCTCCATGATCTTACATGGATCCTGCAGTCAGCTTTTAAGAAGTCCTAACTCTTCACAAAGCTGGGAATTAGTTCTGCCTTTCTGAAAAATCAGTTTTGATGATTTCTGTCAGCCCTTAAACCCAGTTCACACAGTTGCTTCCTATCTGCTACCCTGACTAGAGACACAGAATCCCAGAATATTCTGAGTTGGAAGAGATCCACATGGATCATCAAACACTTTGCATTAGAACAGATAGCAGGTATTGGCACCATTTCTCCCCAAATTTTCCCTCATTTCTACTTCCTCAAGAATCTCTGCAATTGAAGAAGAAGCTGGAACATGTTAGAAAGAATATGAGGCAGTATTTTTGGCGGGGTCATGATAGAGATGGTTTTGTTGATAAACTAAGTTGCTCTGTCTTGCTTAAAGTCCTGAAAAAGCAGTATGGTTTAGTTTTAAGTGGTCCTGTGAAGAGCAGGGTGTTGGACTCAATGATTGTGATGGGTTCATTTCAACTCAAGATATGAATCATATTCTATGATTCTAAAAGATCAGTCCTGTGTGCAACCCAGAGTTATCAGATGCAATCATTCTAATACAAAGAGTTGTATTATGTAGCACCAGTAAAATCAGGAAAACAAATGCTATGGAGAAACGCTATTCTAGCAGACCAACTTTTACCTGAACTGCCTAGCATAGATGCAAACAGTTGATATCAGGGTTTCTGTATATCTTTGCAACTGCCACATAAAACTCATTGAAAGGCCTGAGCATATTTAGACAAGAAAATGCTTAGCAGTCCTGACTGGGAGAAAAAAAGGCAAAAAGACCCAGAGCTAATGCATGTCTCTGTGACCAAAACTAATGTGAGGTAAGCTGCCAAAGCAAAAAATAGAACAAAGCAGGAAAACCCAGCAGCTTATACCTTCACTGCCTCAAAGTCTACCTTGTGCCATGAAGTATCTTAAAACCTGGCATTTTCTCAGCTTGCTGTACTACACTATTCTTCTGCACACCCAGGTCAGTTTGTCCCAAAAGGCAAACTTGGCAATTGTCAGGAAGGAGATCATGTAAGTCTTTGCTTAAGTAGGTTTGATGCAATAGGAGTCAATATTCTGGTTTTTAAGGAGTTTAAAAGCCTGAGAGGGAGAGGTCTGGACTTCCTTCAAAAGAATATAATCCTTAGAAGTCCTCTATCTGGTTGAAAAGGGATAGAAGATTCAATAGAAATTTTCTGTCAATACAAGATCAGGGAGGGCTTCACATTCTCTAAATGTTGTTTCATCAGTTTCTGGATGAAGTGGGAGGATGTTCTTTAAAACAAAAACAAAAGCACAAAACAAAACAAAACAAAATAACACCACAACCCACCATTTAAAGCAGTTTCCCTAGTCCTACCACTCGAATAGATTGCTGTGCTGACAAAGCTACCATGGATATAATTCAGCTGAATTTTAAAGAACAATTCTTTCTTTGTGATAACTCCATGACATTCAACACAAGGGTTAAACAAAACCTATCCACTTTAGTCCAGTTGGAGTCCAGGCTGAACTGAGTCAGACTGAGGTGAACACAAGGACATACCATCCCATAAAAACAATGTCTGTTTCTCATTTGTAGGTGGTAAATAAGATCTATTTTACCTTTCAGCAAAGCTATCAAGTTTTCCCAACTCATCTGACAGACCAACAAGAGCATCCAGAGTCCCAACCTGTGCAAAAGATGAGAATTAGGTGAAAGATGCACAACTCTGTCTAAGGCTGCTGTTGGCAGAGCCTTAAGGAGACTGACTTGTCCTTAGTGCATGTGAATTTAACAGTTTGGCAAAACTTTATTTACTGGATGGAAAATAGTAGCAAATCCTTTACCCAAGAGCTAGGGCATAAAAAGCCTTTTCCAATAAAGGAAAAAAGTATGTGTAGTCTCATGATTACACATCAGTGTCTTTCTTCCTGTGTTCACTTTGTCCTCTATCATCAAGCTGCATAGAATAGTCTTTAACCAGATAAAACAGTGACTGAAAATGCACACAAATAAACTACACATACAAACAAGTCAGATGTACTGAGAGAGCAAAGGGAAGCAGCACCTATTCAAAAGGGGGTGTTTGACTGTGTTCTCTGTTATTACCAAAGCAAGTCTTTCACAAAGCCATTTCTGACCAACATCTGTTTTTTGACTCACTGTCAGTCATAACCCCATAATCATGGTATTGCAGCATATTGCCAAACCTTTTCTTGTAATGTTGCCAGCTCAACATTATGTAGGGTCAAGCTAAAGGAGAAGAAACAAATTTTATGTAGAACAAATAGAATGCGAATGGGCATCCTCAGATATTCCAAATGCTTTACTTCCTTCAAGAAAAGCAGACTCGTCACCACCACTAGTGGGGTAAGGTCCACAGATGGTAAAAATAAGGTCCGTGGATGTTAAAAATCATGTCAATCTCAGGTGTGCATACAAAAAAAAGCAACACTCTTCTCTGTCAGTAGTCTTGCTGCCATGGCTGTGGATAGTCAGCTACTCCCTTTGCATTAGCAATCCATGATGTACCATGTTCCATGACTTTGATGAGTAGGAGTAAATTATACATGGAATGCAATAGATCAGTTATTTAACATCTCACTCATGTTCACTCCTTACACAAGTACCCTTCCAACATTAAGCTCAGCTTCCAGCACAATGACTTATTTCTCTCTGATCAATTTTCAGTTGACTGAACACAACTCATCTCCCAACCACAGTCTCCTACTGTCTGCATATTATCCCAAATGATAAATCCCATATTTATCCCAGAAGTCTTTAGCCCTGGCTAATGCTGCTGTATTGCCCATACACAAACCCCTTCCTCACTTACCTTTAAGTCTGGAATATGGAATTTGTTGTTGCTGGACAGGTTGGATTTAGATGTGACAGTGTTCATTCTCTCCCATGCCTGCAGATTTGTTTTGTCTCCTGGGGCAGAAATTAGCCAGAACTCTGACATGATCTAATATTTTCCCTTCGCCGCTGGTCACTGTAGAAACTCAAAGCAGGTAAGTAGCTAAAGGAGCACCACACAAAACGTGTTCTTCCCTATGAACAGAAAGAACAGATCACTGATTTCTTTTCTTCAGAAACACCAGGAGAGCGAGTCAGTTCTGTCTCAGGCTGAAATGGAACATGACCTTCTCCAGAATGTCACGGAAAGAGTGTGGCTGTTCCTTCCTTCTCAGGATTGTTCCATCCAGTTTCTGCATGAAGAAACGAAGTTTCCTCCTCCCCTTTTCCCTCCCAGCCTGTTCCATTTGCCTTGCGCTTTAGGCTCAGTGCCTGTCGGGGAGCCTGGGGCCTTCAACAAACCCCCCAAATATAATAAAGAATTTCCGCTTGATAAATATTCTCTCTCGAATTGTTGGACATTTGCAAGGGAAAATGAAAGCAAGAGCTCTGCTGAACACAGAGGCTGCAAAAGATGGCATTGACAAGACGGAGTATTGCTCTTCTCTGTTTTCTCTTTCCAGGTTCGATAGGAAGGAGCTGGAGGAAGGCAAGTCCTGGCGTACAGGGACGGAATTGGCAGCGCCACACATTTGGAACAGTGGCGAGAATAGGACAACTACTGTGGTGCGAAGCAAAGAGAGGAAGAGAGCAGGAGAGTGAGCAGCTGGCACCACACGGCAATCCTCCGTGCCTTCCCGAGAGCTCCCGCGGAGCATNCGGCTCTGGGGGGCTGCCGGGGCCCCGCGGGGCGCTGCCCGCTGCCTCTCCTGCCCGCTGCTTTACCTGCCCGCAGCCTCTCCTGCCCGCTGCCTCTCCCGCCCCTGCCGTACCCGCGCCGCTCCCGGCTCACGGCGCGGACATGCCCGGAGCGGCGGCCGGGCACGGACGGGGCGGAGCGGAGCGGGGGGAGTGGGGCGGCCGCCGCATCCACGGGTGTGTGCAAGGGGACCGGGGCTCCCTCCCGGAGCACAGCGGGCTGCTGCGCCTGGTGTCCCAAAAGCTCTGTCACAGCTTTGACTGGGGCAGTTGTGCATCCTCTTGCTGCCTTTTAAAGTGGAGCAAATAATCCAGACGCCATTTGTTTTTATTGAACACTGACCACCTTTAGCAAGCCTGAAGATTTTGGAATAATTAAAGGAACTTCTAGGAAATTCGTTTCTAGGACTTTCCTGAGCACTCCATTTAACAAATATGCAGTGCAGGAGTGTAGAAATTAGTGATGCTTATGTTCCTGGTGATGCTTCTTCCTTCATGTGTAGCTGCAGCTTTTAGTCTTCAAGAAATCTTGAGGCTGTCTTACATTCCCTTAAGCTTGGTTAAGATATTGGGAGTATTTCACAGGTTGTGTGGAACGATGTTCTCCAGGCATTTCTAATCCAGGCATGCTCTGAAGGTAACACGTATCTAAAACTCGGTACCTGCCTCTGAGAGGCATCTCTACAACACGGAGTCAAACCTCTTGATGGGAGTTATATCCAGTTCTTATCTTCCAGTGGAGCGGTCTAATTCCTGTGCTGTCATACAGCACTTAGGCACTCTCTGCTATTACTAGGGACTTATTTTCTTCAAAAAAATGGTGTGTTTTTAACTCACATTTCTCTGTAACAAAGTTAAATGAAGCCCTCACAAGAAATTAAACAGAAGGATGCTCTTGGTTTTTCATAAGACTTGCCATAAACTGAGAGGGTTTGAGGTGCTGGGGCCAAGCAGGCCTGGTCATGCACAGAAGCAGAGCTCTTGAGACTCCCAAGAGCCTTAAATGAAGACCCCTAAAAGATTTATGCATCTTCAGCACTAGGAAGAAGCAGCTGATGCAAGGCATCCTGCAGGATGCCATGTAAATCATGCTTTAGGTAGCTAAGGTGTAGGTCAAGGTCTTAGGCCCTAAACTTATAGATTCTTTAGGTTAGCCAAGGATTCATCTTCCCTTGCTTCTCTTTAACATTTTTAGTGATATATAAAAAAAGCAATACGTGAGTGACGGAGGAGAGTCCCTACTGAAAGAAGTCTAGAAAAAGATACTTGAGAGGATTTGTAGCTAAAATAACCATTTTGAGGGGTTTTTTTGTTTGGTTTTGTTGTTGTTGTTTTGGGGTGTTTGGGTTTTTTTTTTTCCTTTCTGGGCTAACTAAACATTCACTTCTCATACCTGTTATGATTCTAATTCTTTTCAATCACAGTGTCTCCTAGGGCATGGCAAAGCGTATTCCAGAAGTTATGGAAAAAAATGAACATATTGATCTCTGAGATGGCATTCACAGAAGTGATCATTGTCTAATCCTTCTTTTTTGTTAGTTTCTTTAGACTATGCATTTTAATAGTGAAAGCATACTTAATGGATGTTTAAGTACCTTCATCATTTATCTTTACCCACAGCTTACAGCTCTGGAAGGTACAGTAGCCCTGATCACCTAGATAAGGTAGGTCCTTCCCATCTCAAACCTAGAACAGTTTTCTGTTCAGATCCTTGCTGCAGTCTCAAGCTGTGGAAATGCTTTGCATGATTAATTTTAGAAATGCTACAGTCTCATAATCTCCTTAAATTTAGAATCCTGCAAGTTGAAACTAGTGCTAACAGATGAGAAAAGTTTGTTGCTGCAGTGGTGCCAGATTTTAGGAATGTTTTTCTGTACATATGGATGCTACAATAAATAAGGTAAAATCCAATCCAAGGTTGTAGGATTTCTGGATTCTACAATATACATTACTTAATTCCTGAACATTTTTATAGCAGGAATGCCAATTTTTTATACTATTATTAAAGTGAAATATTTTACCCTACTTGTTTACTGTTTTAAAATTACTAAGAAAAGACTATGTTAATGTCTAAGCAATGTCCTGCTGAATGTTTTCCATTATATTTTCTCAGTTTACTATGACTTTTCAAACTTCTTCCTTTTTACTGCATTACATATTTTTAGGATGAGCCAGTGCTGAAGGTGGAGGGGTAGGAGCAGGCAGCACATGCTGTGGGACAATGATCATGCTGCAGTCTGGTGGTAAAACAGCTCTGCCAGCTCATTTCCTTGGCTGGCGCCACATGTGGTGCCATGTGATCTCAGAGCTGTCTAATTCCCTCATGATCATCACGTGTCTTTCCGCTCCCTTTGATGCACCAAAACAATGAACTTCTCTGTGACTTTGCCTTTCTCAGTATTTGTGAGTACTTCTTCAGGTGCCACACTGAGGGAGCAAAACTCTGCCTCCAAACAATCATTAAGAGTATTGAAATGCCATACTTGAAGTATCTCCCAAGACAAGTTTCTCAGACAGATAGCCAGAATTAATTACCTGGACAATTATGACACTGACACTGGAAGGAAAGCTGCTATCTCCAGTGTTCTACACCACTAGGGCTTCTTTGTAGGTTCAGACATCTGACGCTGCTGAATGCCTTTTGAGGTGCCCTGGAATATCCTGTTGGGTCTTCCAGCTGCTGTTCTAGGATAACACAGGTCATCTGCACATCTCAAGTCACATCAACCAAACCCCCAGGAATGTCTGGGATTCCTTACAATATCCAGAATTCCGGACAAGTGAATTTAGCAATTCAGCTTTAAATGTCTATTAACAGCTCATGGTGCTCTAATTAGACTGTGGAACCTGATCAAACTTATCCCAAAGAAGACACCCAATGGCTGCTGCACCACACTCCTCATGCGTCACTAACTGCATTTATCAGAAATGAGATTCAGCTGCCTGAGCTTCTAGTGCCACCAGAGATGTCCCTGCACATCCTACCTGCCTCCAGATTACACTGCAGAAGGGTTTTGATTTTCCACAGGTCTTGTGTCAGCCCCATGCAGGTGCCCTGGATACCATACGGCATCTCAAATGTCACTAGACAACCTACATATAAGCAAGTAAAGCCTTAGCTCTCTGAAGATGGAGCTTAAACATCTAGCTTAAACCTACCATTACCTATATTTAGGTGTGCTCATTCTCCCAGGAATCTCAGCTCTAACACCCCCTAATACAATCCAACAGAGCTCTTTTTAGTCACAGTATTGATATCAACATTGTTGTGATACATCATTCAGGGAACACCATGCATAAGACTTATTTGAAACTGCTTCAGTTTGCACCTTGTGCCAGAGCTATGCATTGTTAAAAGTTTAGTTGCGATTTTCATTTTCTTCAGCGTGTGTATGGACTGGATATACACTATTTCAGCCCTTGTTTTTGGTCCTGTAAATTGGAACAAGAATGGTTGGAATTCTAGACGTTGTTTTTGTTTTGGTTTTCTTTCCAACAGCGATGAAACAAAGCAATAAGAATGCGTCTTTCTATGGTTGCTGGCTAGGTTCTGATCAGCAAATGCTGGACTCACTGTTTTCCATGGCTAGGGGACACCGTTTGCCAAAGGGTGAGAAAATTAACCTCCTCCACCAAGGAGGAGCCAGAACAACTCCTGCCTTCTTGAGTTCACATGAAGACCATTGAGAATGACACCACAGCCTGCCTGACGGACACTCCTGATGGGACAGTTGCGCCCGGACATAGGCTGGGCCCTGCGGAGAGGGCACACGGCCACCCCGGCTCCTGCGCTCTCCCCACATCCTTGCCCTGCGCTCTCCCCACATCCTTGCCATGAGCTCTCCCCACATCCTTGCCATGAGCTCTCCCCACATCCTTGCCCTGCGCTCTCCCCACATCCCGGCCCCTGC